>JAVCKT010023349.1:9687-24942 GCA_032273925.1 Rhynchotus rufescens
ATTGCAAATGGAAGGCAAAACTCACTAGGTAAAACCTCATATTTTTGTGCACGTTGTATTGTTTAAAAAACGTGTTTAGACTGCAAGGTTATGGGAGAGGTTGCTTGTTGGCTTTTTTGTAAGTTAAGAAATGTGAGATTTAAGGTAGCACTTTTGGCACCTCTTGCCAGTGCCAAAGCACTGAGTATGACCAGTGGGTCCACATAGTTATAAGTGGAGAAGAGTGGAGGCCTTTTTGTCTCTCCCACTAACGTTCCTCTCTTGCATTTTAGGATCTCCAGTCAGTGCCCAGCCAGTGATTATGGCTGTTCCCCCCCGGCCGTCAGCTCTGGTGGCAAAGCCAGTCGCCTACATGCCAGCATCAATAGTGACTTCTCAACAGCCTTCGTGTCACGCAATTCACGTCGTTCAACAAGCTCCCACTGTTACAATGGTCCGAGTTGTGACCTCCTCAGCAAACTCTGCCAACGGATACATCCTCACGAATCAGGGCACAGCAGGAGGAACCCATGAAGCTGCAGGAGCAGTGTTGGACTTAGCTGGTGACCCCCGAGGTAGCTTTTCACCTCCCTCGCTACTTGACTGGTGTGGTTTGGACAGGCCTTAGGGGAGGATGGGAAGGTCAAACGGCAGTTTCACTCACTGAGTGGTTAGTCCTTGGGAAAAGGTGTCTCCAGGTGAAAAGTAAACCAAGTAAGAGCTCAACCAGTTAATCTTTCCATGAAGAACCAGGAAGAAAATGTGCTCCTTTGTCCCCTATGAATGAGGACACTCAAAACTTGTTAAAGGCTGAAATAACAAGCAGTGCTTCAGATACAAATATAACCCACATGCTCATATTCTGTCTGTGATTTGGTCTGTTGGGCACACTGTGAAAGTGTGCACGTACCAGCAGAGGTGGCCTGGGAAGAGCTGCAGCTCCCTGCTTCGGGATAACCATGGCAATAAACATCTTCCAAGGGCCTGGTTTCCTAGGGGGAAAGGGTGTGCTGCTGAAAGCGCAGGCTGTGCCCCATTAGAGAGATCTTCAAAAGCCAGTAACAACAAAGGCCCCTTTTTTCCTAAGCTGGAAATTCCAGCCTGGGGGATTTATTGAGCTGAACTATAAAAAATACTTTATCTTCATGTCATCCAGACAACACATTGTCTGCTGGATGTTTCAGAACGGCACAGTGCTACAAGACAGATGCATATGTTGCCCCAGCAGTACAGCGAGACTAGCTACTGCTTTCATGTGGGCAGAGGCAGTGGTTCTTCTCTAAGGGAATGTAGGAATTAAAAAGACCTTTCCATACAGGAATAGCACAATCATGGGCATTTTTAGCACAGGTTATCCTGCTTGAATTACACTTGCATTCTCCAGAAATTCCTGTTTGGATCCTGTCCGTGTTCCCGAAGCATCAACAGCAGCTGCCTGTTCGTCACCTGCTCCACTCTTTCACTTGCTCTTTCTTGCTGTGATTCTTTCCTTCCCTACTTGCAGGACGAGCAGGGAGAATGGACTTTTGCCTCCTCAGAGCTGACCACGCTGTATGAATCAGCCCACAGAACGTGTGTGTGGAGCCTCATTGTGCCTAAAGAGACATCTCTCACAGGATTAGGCCTCTAGAAACACCCTCAGCATCTCAGAGCCCAAACGTGTTGCTCCTGTGACTAAGCAGCCTCATATAAACTTTGTGGGACACAGCAAAGGCAGGGGACTCTGTGAGGCTGGGGGATTCTCATGTTCATAAGCCTGTAGATGCCACTACTGAAATGTTCATGAGAAGCGAGTGCACCCAAACCAGCCCCATGGTGAATATCTTGTCTTCTCCTCCAGTAGGCATGGATGAAAAACCAACGATTGCGTTTGCCACGATACCCACGGCCAGCCGCGTGATTCAGACGGTCGCCAGCCAAATGGCACAGGCCATTCCAGGACAGACGGTCACCATCCTTCAGCAGGCAGCTCCGGTGACCATCGGGCAGCATCAGCTGCCCGTGCGAGCGGTCACCCAGAACGGGAAACACGCCGTGCCCACCAACAGCATCGCCGGCAGTGCTTACGGTACGATGCGTTTCCCTCGCTTCCCGCTTTACCTGCTCCCCGTGCATTGCAGTTAAGGTGCAAAGTTTGTGTTTGTCCTTTTCAGCCATGCAAGTCGCTGCGTGTGTGACTGGCTCTGAGGTTACGCACTCTGCAACCTCTGTGGCTGTTAATGGCAGCAGTAGATACCGTAACGAATTAAAAGTTGACCCTGTTCACCTTTGTTTACTCGGTTTTTCGTAATGGAGAAGTTTTCCATCTGCAGCGCTGCTTTGGAAGCATCCTGTCTCTTTCTGTGTCCTTGGCTGTTACTACTTACACGCTCTGCCTTTTGAGGCTTACTTGCTGAAAGTGTTAGTAATTCCTGCATTGAGCCCATTTTTGTTTCCCTCTGACAAATAGCCTTGGCTTTCAGGATGCCTAATAACAAGATTTCCTTGGTGCTCTTTACGTAGCATGAAATCTGACCCTGTGGAGCATTGAGAAAAGGACTTGCACTTTCCCGTCATAAGGGCTTAGAGTTTGAGAGGAATCAGACCTGTTTTATCAGCTAGGAGGATTGTTTATATAGAGAATAGTGTCGTAGTCATTTGTGATGCCTTTCTTAAAACCGCATACTAGTTATTTTTTGGCTGTGTGGAGTTAACATCTCTTCAGCTGTTTGATTTGGGTTTGCTGCCGGTTGCTGAATTGTAACTGCTGACTGTCCTCTTCCATGCCCTGTTTTTTTACCTTCATCCTCTTGATACTTTAGAGGCTCCTTTCCATGCCTTGGTGGATGTTGCTGGGCTTTGAAGGCCTTTGTTCCGTTTTCTTTGTTTATTTATCCTAGGGCTCCTTTTTTGATGCACTTAACAGCAAACACACCATCGATGTTGTGTCATTCCGTCCCTTGCAAGTCAGTCTGGAGGGCAGAGGATGTGCCGTCTCCCGGGTCCCCTTTGGCTGCCTCTCCTATTGATGCAGAGTCCAAAAACTGCATGTGTTTTGTTTTCCAAGTAGTGCTGTGTGCCAGAGCCAGCGTGTAAGCACATTCTCCGTCTGGAACTGGGAGTCGTAGACATTTTTAGGCAGGGTTACTGCTCAAAACGTCGTCTTTTCTCACCACTCTTATTAATGGGAGGGTGAGAGGTTTTGTCAGGACTGGAATACAAGATAGAAGCCAAAAATTCCTAAGTTCCAATCCCAGTTCTGATGGGAACGCTTAGGCTAGACAAAGGAAAAGTTGTTAAACCTTCCTTTGAGAAGTGAGAGGTCAATATAGCCACCGTTCAGCCTGGAATCTGGTTTCTCAGCAGGCTTCTTACAGTGCAGGCTCTGCCTGTTGATCATCTTGCTGGCAGCCTCAGAGAGGCTAAGGGGGTTCCTCTAAGGTGCAGCACACACGTGTTGTAGCTTACAAGAGGTTTGGATTTTTAGGTGGTCAGAGAATGATCTCCTGAAGGAAAATTGTCCTGTTAATTTTAGCAAAGGATCGATCCTGCCCAGGTGGAGATGAATGCCTAGCTGGCAGTGCCACTTTGGCAATGGATGGAAAGAAGGAAGCCCTCCCACGAAAGGGGTCTTGCCAGTTTGGTGAGCTTGTACAAAGCCGAAATTTCTCAGGAGAGAAAGCCTTGAATGGGTTTGAAAACAAAATATGTGAATATGTGCCGGTTATCACCTCGGACTGTGGCTTTGTTTGCTTGTTTTCTGGACTGGGGAGCGTTTGCATTACTTTGTATGTTCATGCACTTTTCTCTCTTTTTCTTCCCCACTTCCCAGCTCTCACAAACCCACTGCAGCTTCTTGCAGCACAGGCCAGCTCGTCCACTCCTGTTGTAGTCGGCCGGGTGTGCGAGACGGGGACCGAGGAGCCGGCAGCAGCCTCGGCCAGTGAACCCGAAGTCAAAAGAGCCCGGATAGAAGAGCCCAGCGGAGCGGTCCCAGCCCAAACTGGTGTCATCACATCTGCAATGCCACAAGGACAGGCAACCAGTGAATGAAGAACCGGTGGGAAGAGCTGGCATGGTGCGGGGTGGGCGTGGGATGGCAGCAGCCCCTAAAGCAGCTTTCAGAGAAAACAAGGCACAGCTGTAACAGCTCGAAACATAGAGAATAAAACGCTCTTTTTAAAGCCAGATTTTTTTAAATGGGAGGTCAACAGCTGTTATAATCACAAGGTGCCAAAAAGAATGAAAAACTCCTCCCAAGAACCCATACCTGGAACTCTGTTCTGTCTTTACCTATGGGATATTTTTCCTCCTTTTTTTTTTTTTTAAGATTCAAAAAAATATACAGACAACTGATTGTAAGACTGCTGGATTTTTTTAAACTGTCTTTTCCCCTTTGGGCTCCAAGGGGATAGGATTTGCAGTTCAGCATCTAAAGGAATGTAACACAGATACACTCTGCTCCCTGGAAGGAAAACTCCTGATTTTTTTATGCCTTAATACTCAGCTTCTCAGAGCTTTGAAATGTAGGACCATTTAAAAGGGCCACCTAAGGCAATCAAATGCTGAAAGATGGGTGCAGTATCTCACAACAGCAGCATTAAAGAAACATGGTACCAAGCGTAAAGAAAAAGGCAGAATGGTGTTTTGTTTTTTTTTTTTTTTTTAATAGAAAAATTCTGAGTATGAATGAATGTTTATTTATGTGGGGATTCAGGAGGAAGAGTTGCACAGCTCGACCCCCTGGATTTCCGAACGCAATTTCTCTCCGTTCCCTCTGAGGGAGAATAAGGTAACAGAGGAACTGTATTAATTTGGTTCCTGAAAAGAAATTAAAAACAAAGGGTTTTGTACCTTCAATGTTTTCTTACAGTTATTCATCGCTTGTTCTGGACTTCAGCCAAAGTATCTCGGTGACTGAGGGGCACGTGGGGCTGGGCGTCTCAGAAATGTTCTGAGTCTATCCTGTTTTCTTTGAGCACACTCAGTACCGGAGCACGAGCTAGGATTTGCTCAGAGTAGCCTTGGAGAATGAGGACGTCGTCTCTGTGAACCTAAGAAAATGCCAGTTGGTTCTGTACACTCAAGGATTCTGCCTTCATCCCTGCTAGAAACGTGGTCCCCTGGCTTGAAAGCTCTGTGGGCTGTGGTTGTCCCTGTCCCTCTGCCCTGGGGTGGCAGCTGGGCTCTGCTGCACTGCGAGGAGGGAGGGGAAGTGCTGGGGTGCGAGACAGCAGAGCGCACGGGTGGGATTTAATACAAATTCTGTAGGTACAGAAACCGAGCACAAAGGCCTTTGGTTTTCTGTGAGGGCAAAGTCATTTTCTTCAGCTGTGTTCCAGGCTCTGTGTGTAGGACATCTCAGAAGTCGAGCAGATCTGAGTCACTTGAAGCACGAGGCCAAGCAGGTGTGTGTCACATGCCGTGTGACTGGCAGAGCAACCAGCCTCTCCTTAGCCTCCAGGTAACCCCTTTGGTTTGACACGTTTGATCCCTTTGGCTAATGCATCTTCTGGCTGCACAGCAGGTATGCTTTAGCTTGGAGAACTTCATGGTTTTGGTGATGCCTCCTCCACCGGTACTGACTTACAGTGGAGTTTTGGGCCTCTTGTCCCCTCTGGCAGTGCTGCTCCCGAGCAGAGAGAGCAGCAGAGAGCTCTGGTGAACCACTGGTTTGAGCTGGATGCTGCTATAGATCCAGACATGCCTCTGAAGCAACCCTGAAGCAGAGATGAGCTTTACTGAAAGAGAAGATTCCTTGGTTTTCCTGTATGTTGGGCAAGTCAGCGCAGGATGAGCAACCAGCAGAAGGCTGTTCAGGACATGAAACTGGCCAAGTGGGGTTTTTTTGCATCCCTTGCACCCATGCATTTCTTTTTTCTTTAGAAAAGCAAGTAATTAGGCAAATAATTAGCACCACAGAAAAGCACCAGCTGACTCGTGATGCTTTCAGAAACTAGTTGCTACCTTATAGATATGGTGCATAAGCCTGGTGTTTAAACTGCGAGTTAACAATAAACAAGTATCTTTAACCTGTTCACTCAGTTTGCTTGGGGTACCTGGAGTTGTCAATTCATTTGATTAGACTTTTGTTCTGTCAGTCTGGCGCATCTTCCCTCTATGGTAGAAAGCACCGTGTCACTTGAAAAACATTTTTACCTGGCTATAGCATTACCTGATATTCAGCAAAGTAATGGGTCTTGCTAGAATTCCTGTAGAGCGCTATGGAGAAATGTGGTCCTCATCTGGAATATCTTATTTCTTCCCTCCAGATTGGTTCTTCTAACACACTGCCTAGTGCAGGAGGCAGCGAGCTTCAGGAAGCAGAGGGGAAGGGAGCTCAGAAAGTGGCAAGTTACAGAAAGGAGAGGAGCAGCTTAGAGTTGGTGCACTTGCCATGGAATAATTTGGGATCTCTGGAGATTGTTCTGCATAGGTACTTATTAAGGATCCTCTTTTAAATACCTTTCTATCTTTTCAGACCTTCAAGATACAGGAAAATACAAATACACCCGTAAAATTTGTCTTGTTTCCTGCTTTTTCTTTGTTTGCTTGTTTGTTTTCAAAGGTTGATCAGTTTAGATCATCAAGGAAGGGAGTAAAAGGAAACAAAAAAGCCTCTGAAGCCTATGTTAGTTGGAGCAGATACCTGTTGAAATTCAGTGTGTGAACAAATTTAAATAGGTGTTTGTGGGTGGAAGGACATGCTAGAAGATCCCAAAATGTTAGTGGCTCTCCATTTAGAAGTGGCTGTCATTTTAGTTCTCCTTTTCTCCTTGAGGGCTGCAGTAAGCGTGTCCAGAAGAGCATGGCAATAGCTCTTAATCAAAAGTAACTGTTTGACTGATTGCTGTGAGTCAAAGGAGTCCAGGATTCAAGCAAGAGATTTTGGGTTTCTTCTCCGGCTTCTTCAAGCCGCATCATTTCAGCTGACCTCAACTCATGCGTTTCAGTTCCTTGACTTGGTTTCCTCAGATTAAGTCCAGTGTAACTCAGGAGTCATTTTGGAAAACAAGTGGCCATTTCTTTCTTCTTTGGGGCATTCAAATGTACTCCAGCTCCAATGTACTTCATTTCAGTGTGCTCCAACTTGTTTTCCTTCTTCATCCGGCTTCCAGTCAAAGCAGTGATTCCACATTAGCTGCTTTCACATGCAAGAAATACCACGTCATTCCCCAGAGAAACTCTTGGAATCGCTTTAAAAATAAGCAAATATTTATCTATAATATATGATTGTATTATAAAGCTTTCCAGATGCCATTTCTAACTGGAAATCAGAACCACTAAACTTTGTGCTGAGTTGAAAGTCCTAAACAAAGTCTCCAATTTGAAACTTTTTGAAGTCTTGTTTCCATGTGTTTCTTTCTAGTGGCACTTTTCCTGCGTAAGGTATCAGTCCTGATTCTCCAGGTTTTCAATTTTGAGTGCTACAGAGAGCAATGAAAGGAGAGGAACATCACAGCAGGTGATGGTATGTAGAATGAGGCTTTCAACTACAGAGAAAAGGTTGTCTTAATGGTTCTTTAGAGTACTTAGGTTAATCTAAATTTGGTTAGATTGCACCTTGCACTTGTGTAAAAAGTTTAGGCAAGTTGCACCTTTAGGCAAGCATGTAGGCAACCTGACAACTTTTTTTGCCTAAAAAGTTGGATCTCGTGTCCTCACTTACATTAATTGATGCAGTCTTGCAGGGCATCATCTTGTGCCATCACCTTCTGCTGTATGGATAGCAAAGGTCATGGCATGTCAAATATATGTTATATTTGTTCTTTGAAAGGTCCATAAATGAATTATACAAAAAAAAAAAAAAAGGGACAGCTCAGGTAATCTGAGCTTTCTTGCAGTGTTATTTGCTGCCTGCTGGAGGCATTAAACTGATGTTGGACTTTTCCTCCCCACTAGCAAGGAGGTGTCCAGGAGGTTTCCCAGTGAACTACCAAATACTAACTGGTACTGCCCTACCACGTGTTAGTGTGTGGCTGAATATCGGAATGCGGAGTGAAAGGAGGAGAGTTTCCCTGCTCTGCCTGGCTGTGCGGATCGGGGGTGACAAGGAGCTAACCTAGCCATAGTTCAACTTCTGTACCTTTTGTGTGAAGATCAAAAACCTTTCTTCAAAATTGCTGCATTTAAGGATTAAATCCTTACTGGCTGGTTGTTCCCCTCTGTTTCTCAGGTTTGAACCATGTCTCATAAATCACAGTTCCACTGTGATGAACATAAATTACATAAAACTGCAGTACTAGATAAAAATCTTCTAGCTCTTAGTTGTGTCTCTGCCCTAAACTGGACACACGTTCCGGATATGGTCTCACAGGTGCTGAATGGAGCAAGACAGATCACTGTCCTTGACCTGCTGGCTACATTTTTGAGAGTAAAGACCAGTCCTTGCTTGGTCTCCTTTCCTCGAGGACACAATGTGGACTCAGGTTCAACTGCTCTGAGTATAGTGTGAGGAACGGAGTCTCGAGTGAGCTGGAAATATTCTGGGTTGCACTTGTACATATGCCACCAACTCGTCCTTCCCCTCTAAGAAATGGGATCTTCTAGATTTTTGAACAGGAAGCAGTGCTTAATCTGTGCTGGTCGCTGTTAGCAAAGTCTTGAGCTTTACTTGAGCAAATATAGCGTCAATCCAATGTGAAGCTTTGAACTCCTGTCTCGATCCAGTGTTTTCTGGGTTAGTTTACTGCTGCTGCTAAACTGGACTTGGGCATTAAGAATGAACCTCTAAAATAAACATGACTAGGTTCATAGGTTTGTCATTACAGGACCCTGAGCTTTTGCATTCACAGATGTCATCCAGCAACAAATGATCTGTCTTTCCATGCCGACCAGCTTTTGTTTCTGCTTTCCTTCCACAATTACTTTCCTCAGCTTGCAGGTGAGGAAATCCATTCCAGAGCCCTTTAATCCAGGTTCTAACTTAATACTGTTGCTTGGAGGTCTCTATTGCTAGGTTGTAAGAACAGATTTTTCAGTTGTGTCACTTCTTGTTTTATTCTGGATGAAAAAAAAAGAATATTTCAAAGCTGCTATTTCTATAGCATACACTACTGCTGTAAAGTGTAGCTTGCCACAGAGCCAGTTGTCGTGCTGCAAAATACAATTACACTACAAGGTCAGCGGGAGTGCTGGAACTGGTAAGGTTGGGCAGGGATGTTTTTCTGGCATCTTGGTCTATATCTGATGCAAACACAGCTGTGACTTGGTGTTGGAGCATCTCCCTGCACACAACAGTCTCACAGCAGTTTGTGTAACTAGTTGTTTTCTTTGTTGGCCACATTATATGCGGGACAGAGTATGAGCTTGTTCACACAGGAGTGTGCGCATATATATATATATATATATATATTAATCAAAAGTGGAAAGCATCTAGCTGCGAGGATCTCTGTTAGATTCAGTCTTTTATGAAGCAGTAATACGACCATGAACATTTTACCTTGGACCGAGCAAGGCATTTTGAAAAATACCAGCGTTTCTTGGAGCACTATATTTAAATTCCAAAATTTTAATCGACCTGAATTTTAACCTTTGTATTTATGATATCTTTGGAAAAGTCTTTTGATACCTTTCCAGTTTATCGACCCTGAATTAAAACTTTTTGGAATATATGGCTGGACCTCTCCTCATATGTCACTTTATTTTCAGAGCTGGGGGTAGCCTCGCCAAGCCTACCCCTTCACTCCCAAGGTAGAAAAAAACATTGACGATTCATGGGTGGCAGCTAAGGAAGAAACCTTTTAAATATTTTTTTTTCAGAGAATATTAAATTAGCTCTGTGTAAACACAAATTTTATATTTATTAATGCGTGTGCGTGTGTAAATATAGATATATAAATGGTCCATGACTATTTCTTTCTCTTAAATGGTACTTTACACAGACGTTTTATACAGTTTGTTGGTAAATTCCCACACTGGTGCTGAGCCTAAAAAAAAAGAAAAAAAAAGAAAAATATATCTATTTACCTATTTTTGTAATAAATATAGGCAGCCTGCAGAAGCAGCTCTACTGCAGCGAGTATTCTCATTACTTTCTCAGCAGAAGAGCCCACTTGGCACTTGCATCCTCCTTGTGCCTCATGTTGGCAGAGAACTCCCCAAAACGGCTCTAATGAGGGCCAGGATCCTCATTAGTCTCCGACTATCTCTAGATGCAGAGCCTGGAAGCTCTACAGGGACAGGTTCTACACTAAGAAGCGGGACCTGGTTTCTGACACAGATTAATTGCGGGTCCGTGAGGGTGCTGGAAGGCTGAGGAGTTGCTCCCTGGGGCTCTATCAGGTGGGTAAGCGAGTGCTGAGGCGCTGTGAAATAGCGTTTTTTCCTCTGTGCTGAAATTGTGTTCCTTTTATGATTCTTCACTCTCTCTTTATGGGGCTAGAGATGTAAATAGCCCTTTAAAAACAAACATATAAGCGTTTTTTTCTAATGCTCCCATTCGGAGAGTAAATTTTACCGTAGTCGGTCAAATTTCAGGCCTGGTTTAACTCCATGTGGGTTACTGCAATTGCAGGGCGTTTTGACCCACTTGGGCCTTAGGGGAATTATTCATAAAAGCAGATTATATTCGCCTTTCTAATCCGAAGAGCTCTCTTAAGAATAATATAAATAGTTGAGTTGTGGTTCTCTGCAGGGGCCACAGTGAATATTTTTCCTGGGTTTCTGATGAATATCTGGCGTTTGGGTTTATCCCCAAGGGAGGACAGGGCTGGAGATAAGGGGAGTAGCTGTAACAGACCCAGTGAAAGGAAATAACTTTCCTCCTCAGCACAAAAAAAATAAAATAAAATCCCTTGGGAAAACCAGGCTTCCCATGGGATTCTCCTGCTGCTTCGTGTCTGCACCGAGTTACACAGGGGCAGCGTCCTGGCACCTTATCCATGGTCTGAACCGTTCAGCCTCGCGTCTGCCCCACTCAGTTCTGGTCAGAGCAGTCCAAAGCAAACCCTTGCTTAGAGATAAGGGCAATGTTGAGGAGAAATGTCTGATAGCCAAAAAAAAAGGAGATTTTAATTGAGTGGAAAAGATGAGGTTTCCTTCTGTTTCATTACCTTGCTGCTAAAGGGTGGTGCAGAACGTGCTGGTGTTTCCCGGGTTGCTCGTCGCGTGCGGACAGGCTGCTCAGCAGGCTCTATAGCAAGTGAACTGCTGTAAACCTAAACACCCTATAGCTGCTTCCCCCAGGGATGAAATCCTCCTGGTTCTGCGGTCTTCTTACACACGCAACAGGGAGCGCGTGAGTTTTGTTAAATATATGAGTATCGAAAGCTGCAAACTGTGGAAAACCAGAAGGGTTTGGGAAAATGAGTGGTTTTTGTACAACTTCCCCAAGACAGTGTGTCCTGCTGGGACCGGGCACAGTGTCCACGCTGCGGTGAACTGGGATCCAAGGGACCGATAACGGCTGCTTGGAGGTAACTCAGACACAGATGCAGGATGATAATGCTGGAAGCCCTGCTCACATCTGGGATATTTGCTGAAAAAACTCAGCTCTTCCTGCCGCGGTGTGTGTGGATACAGGAACCCTTTGGGAAGGCGACAGAGCCGCACATCCCTTTCCCCTCTCACATGGATTTGGCACTTAATTTAAGGAATCTTATAGGGAGACCGAAGGGGAGAGGAGACCTCAAGCCATGCCTGCTTTCCAGCTCCTGGTTTTGCCTGTTCGAGACACCTCCAGGCAGTATTTTATTTTTTTTACAGCTGGTAACATTTTTTTTTCCTTTTTTGGTGACCCGTGTTTGTAACCAGTGCTTTTTACAAAGCAGGTGCGTGACTGGGGCAGTGCCGGGAGGTGATTTGAGGTCCCCTGGGGACACTGGGGACACTGGGGACACGCACCCACGCGCGGCTCCTGGAGCAGGACCTGCCCCTCTGCACCAAGCGGGATGCAGGTTTTTGGTTCATTTTTCAATGCGGAACCATACATTTTTTAAAAAGTAATTCAATGTGATTTCTAATGTATCGAGAACATTAATATTTTAAAGCTATTACAAAGTTTTAAATTTCTACTTTTTTTTTTCCATTTATTTTAACTGTTCTGTTACCTGAATGCAATGTATGTGGTTGGGGAGTGTTGCTTCTCCTCTTAGCATTTGTTTCTATAACCAGAAATAAAATTATATATGAAAGAGAAGGTGCCCCGACATCTCTTGCTCCTTTCGAGGGCCTCTGTGTGGCCGCTGTCACCTCGCCTCGCCGAGGGCTCAGCTTTGGGTTACGGTGACACCCAAGATCACGTCGTCTCGCAGCTTGAACCGAGAATTGATTTTTTTTTCGTGCAATTTATAATAATTGCTTCCTTTAAATAGCTGAGGATAGAAGACATTCCTTCATTCCCGCTTGCTGCAGGAAAGGCTGCCGCGTTAGTAGCAGTAAGGAGGAGAGCTGGGTTGTAATGGGGAGATGTTAATGCCTTTTTAATGGGGAAATGCTCGTTTTTGTGGCTCTTAGGGCACTGCATCGATTTCCTGCTGAGCAGCTGTTATTTTTAACATCCTTCTTGCCCTTTCCCAGAGCATCTTGTGCAGATGTCCCGGGGCCTCCGGGGGGGGGGCTGGGAGGGGGTAAATGCCTCCCCGGGGGCAATGCTGCAGCTGCCCCCTCCCCCGGGCCGGCGCGGCGGGCGGAACCTTCGTGCTGCGGCAGCCGCGTCGTGACGGAGCCAGCGCGGCGCGTACCGCCCGCCTCCGGGGGGCCGCTTTAGCGGCGTACCGAGGCGGTAGTCCGGGCCGGGGTGATGGCGGCGGCGGCGGCCGAGAGCCTCCTCAGGCAGGCGAGGTACCGGGGAGCGGGGGGAACAGGGCACGGGCAGCGGCCGGGGATGGGGCTGAGGTGCCGGGTGAGGGACTGGGGGAACTGGGAGGGTCTGAGGTACTGGGCAGGGAAACGGGGGGCCAAGGGCAGTGTCTGAGGTACCAGGGAGGGCGCTCAGGGCCGGGGGCTCACCGGGGCTCCCCGGAGTTCCCCCGTACTGAGCCGTGCCGCCGTCAGGGAGACCTCCGCGGAGGAGCTGGGCCTCTTCGTGTCGCACGTGGCCACACTGCTGCAGGGCGGCAGCCTGGGCGCCGAGGCCGTGGACTGTCTGCAGCGCCTGCACCTCGTCCTGGCCGCCACCAAGTACCCGCGCAGGTGAGAGCCCCCCTGCCCTGCACAGGGCCGGACATCGCCCTCCTGGCGCCCACAAACCCTTAAAAAACTCCGTGCTCCCTTGGAAAACACTAGCCTAGAGGTGCAGGGAATGATCCCACCTGCCTCTCGTTCCATTGCAAGGAGAAAACCGCCTGCTTTTGCAGCAAACATAACGAGTGTTTGCCAGTGACTGCCCTTAAGGTGCGCCAAGGGAAAAAGAGAAATTGGAAGCATAGAGAATAAGCAGGTTAGAGCTGCTGTCGAAAGAGATCATCCCAAGAACAAGGACATGCAGGGAATAAGTGCCTGTGTTTTCCTTGCCTGACTGTGACGTTCTTCCATGGTTCTTGCAGGCTGGATGGCAGGTTCGTGGAGCTGCTGCAGACCGTGCTGTGCCAGCCCACGTGCCCGGAGCAAGTGCAGCTTTTATGTGCTGCCATCCTGAGGGAGATATCGCCGTGCGACGAGCTCATCCTCTCCTGCGATGAGATTCAGGATCCGAAGCTCCTGAGTCTGGTATCCTCCGTCCTTTTGGCTCAGGTAGGTAACCCGTCATATCGGAATTTGTATCATGTTTAGGATGATCAGGGAACATTTGCCCTATGGGGAAAGACTGAGAGAGCTGGGCCTGTTCAGCCTGGAGAAGAGAAGGCTGAGGAGGGACCTGTCAGTGTCTATAGATACCTCAAGGGAGGGAGTGAGGAGGATGGGGTGGCCTCTTTTCAGTGGCAGCCAGAAACTGAAGCATCGAAAGTTCCACAGGAATTTAAGGAAAAAATTCTTGACAGTGAAGGTGACAGAGCACTGGAATAGGCTGCCCAGAGAGGTTGTGGAGTCTCCTTCTCTGGAGATCTTCAAACTCAGCTTGGATGCAGCCCTGTGCCACGTGCTCTAGATGACCCTACGTGTGCCATGGGGTCGGACTAGATGATTTCTAGAGGTGTCTTCCAACCTTAAGGATTCTATGATTCTATGAAAGTAATAAAAAATTGTCAATTTTGCTTTCCTTGAAAAAAATAATGTTGTAATTGGTACAAACATGTTACATGTGATAACAGATAGTTAAAGATCCTGAGAATCACAGGAGTAACTTTTTTGGTGCAATAACAGTATAGAAGTTTTTAAAAAACGTTAAATTAAAAGTGAGAAAAGGGAAAGACTTTTTGGAATGTTTCAGTTAACCAAAGGATTTAAATATTCAGCTCAATCAGTTCAAATTGAAGAATGTGTTTACCTAAAATGAAAGTTTATTTTATTTTGAAATGTTACCAGGAGTTCAAAATAAACTGAATTCAATTAAAAATAAAGTTTACAAAATAGTTAAATATCAAAACATTTGGGATGTCCATGGAGAAGCCCAGTAAAGATAATGTGAACTCAAGAAATATTTGTGAACTCAAGAGCTTATTTGTATCAAAAATAAGCTTCAAGAATAGAGGGAGAAGTGGAATTTTTGAATGAAATTTTGAGCCTGGGTCTAGTCCTTGTATTTAAGAAGGTCTCTGTCTTATGGAGGTCTCTCCATGAACTGCGACTGCTTTTTCTGTCAACTACGCAACTCCTTCTCAATAAAAAGCTGAGGGAATTGTGTCACAGCAAGTGCCAAACAGCTGAGGCAGTGTGAAGGATTCCCAGTCCCAATTAACACTGTGTTATGCCAATTCCAGTACTAAGAGAAGCAAATTATAAGTAAATAAATAAATAAACAAATATTTTTTTTTTTTTTTAAATGAGAAAGACAAATAGGGCCAAAGGCTTCCTGTACCTCATGAGAGGGCTTGCAGATCTGGTTTCCCTTCTGTATCAGGTGATTCCGCATTAAAAAAAAAATGGAGTGAGAAGTTTAAAAAAAGAAATTTAACTTTGTGATTTTTAATCCTTGCAGACTGGATCCAATTTGATATATAAGCTTAGCTTCAGGCTGCCTCTGCAGAGGAACTTGCTCAGAGAGACCCGGTGTGCCCGATGCTCTAACGATAGGCAGTATTGCTACAGAGAGCAGACTGCCAGACTGACACAAGAGAAATCACCAAAACAGAAAGGCATTTTCTCTATTGACTGACAACTAGTATGACTTGCCAGAGAGAGAAAGAGAGAAAGAGAAAGAGAAAGAGAAAGAGAAAGAGAAAGAGAAAGAGAAAGAGAAAGGGAAAGGGAAAGGGA
>JAVCKT010023351.1:0-10112 GCA_032273925.1 Rhynchotus rufescens
CTGGTGATTTAGGTGATTTGGGATTCAATGCTGACCTATCCTAAGCCAAAAGAAATTAACACAACATTATATTTGATATAGCACTCTGATCTGGCTGCTCTGCTTTGGTGTTTTTAAGCAGTGTTTTTCTATGCTGATCATGTGCAATTCATATCCCAATCACTGATGTGGCTTTCTATCCTAAGAATTGAGTCAGATGTAGACTGGAGACAATATATGATGATTTACATACAAACTCACAAGAATTACACATTTTTATTATTCCTCATTTCTAACTTTGATATTTATGAGCGCTAAGAGCTGCTGTGTATAGGAAATGCTGAACATAGCCATCAGCAGCACTCAGTTTTCTCTAAAATAACCAGTGTAAATGCATGCTATTTAATATAGTTTATGTCTCTGCCTATAAAAACTAGTAATACAAGGTAAGAGGTATATCAGTGAACCACTGCAAATATTCTACCGGATCATCTCAAGAAATATTGCAGTGTTAACCCATTAGTATTCATTAGGTGAGAGTGGCTTAAACTAGCAGAAGTTTTACCTCTCCTAGACATATGTGAAGAAAAGTTAACTGTAGAAGAAAAGCAATTTCTTTAAGTAAGTAGTATATGCCTGCAAATATGCATTTCATGCAGATTCTAGAAGTGTTGCTGTTTTGACAAATAACCTCAGGAGCTTAGACAGTGCAATTATATTTCTTAAAGCAAAAATGAATTGCTTCTTTCATTTAATCACTTTCCTTTTCATGTTTTGCTATATTTCAGTTTACATGAGCAAATTGGCTACACTATCTCAAAATAAAATAAACTAGGGTAAGATTCTGCTGTCTGTGGCTATATCTAACAAATCACATGGCATCAGGGCACTTCTTTCCCTAGCACAGTTTTGGGTCTGGTCAACAAGCACTGCTGGAGTTTCTACCTGGGCTTAATACAGGAGGTAGTTTGGTCGATTATCCCTTTCTAGTAGGCAGTATGAGACCCTGTTTTAGTAAGGAAGGTTAGTTGTATGAGCAAGAGCCATGTCATGCCAGATGGTAAAGGTACTATTGAATAGCCTGAGGGCTGTTTTATTTACTAGTGTAGATGTAGTTAATTAAACTACAGACAGGTGAATTAAGCCCGCTGAACTCACTGTGCCAAGCTGATCAGCAGCAGTGATTGGTATCATCTGAATACAGTTTACAATAAAAAGACTGTAGAACGGCAAAATTGTTCAACTTCTAAGCACAAAAACACCCTGGCACATTTTGTAATGATCCTACTTACCAGCATTATCCTGCTGCTTGGTATTTTTTATATATGCAGAAAATTTGGAGAATATATCTATTCCAGCAGTGTTTGATTCCCGGTGCTTGGCAGCCAGCTTGGGATACCTGTAAAGACAGGCAAATGTGGAAAATAAAGTATTGTTATTACCAGCAATGCAGTGGTGATTACAGATACAATTTACAAGAAGAAAGAAAGAAAAAAAAATCCTACGCAAAAAACTGCAATTAACATTGCCATTCAGCTCAAAAAAAAACAGCTTGGCAAAACCCTCTTAATAATATCTTTGTCTGGCAAAGAAGGCTTTTGGACAGTTACACAGTGATGGTTTTACGACAAAGGTAATTGCACTAGTGCTTTATGTGCCAATGATCCGGGACACAGTGGCCCTAAATCTGAAGGAAATAAAGTTGCAGGGTAGGTTGGCAGCCAACTCTTTCTATTATGAATGGTAGTTGTGTCTAATTCCCTATTCTGAAAATGTATTCCAGAATGTAATAGCAAGGAGTGTTAGTATTACCAAGGTGGTAGAACATAAAGTCTTCAATCTCTGAGCTGTTATTTTCTTAGAGACAGCTGGTGTAAAGGAATATAAAGATTTGAATGTCCAATGCAAACCAATCACTCCTACCAATTTTAGTGCATCTTGGATTAAGGTATATAAAACTTAAATATCTGATCTCCTGCCTCAGGACTGGCCAATAGATGCAGATTCTGTTGGAAGTAAAACACTCTATATTATGACACCCAGCCACTTTTAATTAAATCATAAATTTTTAAGGTTCAAAACACAAGCCATTTTTTTCATCATCCTTCTATAACATCCAAAATCTTTGACTAACTTAGGTGAATCCAGCACTTTCCTTACTACTTTGTTCCAAGGATTTATCATCATATTGAAAAATCTGTGCCTTAGATCAAATCAGAATTAGTTTGATTATAACTTCCCATCATGGGCTCTTGTCATTTCTTGACTAGAATAGCAATCACTTTTCTGCCTCCAGAGTTCCTTGACTTTTTCATCATTTCCCCGAACAACCTTTTTTATAATCCATGAAGTTCAGAAACCTTAAATTTTTCACAATAAAACACTCTTCCCAGTATACTTCTGTGTGGCAATTCTCAGCATTCACTCCAAGTTGTTTTTAGCACTTTTTCTAAACAAAAAGAAGTGCATCAGATCCAAATGAAATTTTTCTAGTATTGATCTCATTAATTCTGCATACAAGAGCATCCTGAAATGTGTACAAAGACAACATTCTGCAGTTATTAGTCATCCAAGTAACTTTCACACAAGGAAGTCATCTCACTGGAGTCAGCAAGTTTTGTAAATAAACATTACTCCTGTAAGTAAAGATTGTGGGAGGGAGTACTTTTTGAGAACTCCTTTCTAGGCTATCATTCATTCCTAGGAAATGGAGTATTTGCTGAAAAGAAAAATCCCAAATTCTTACTTTGGAGGTGCAAGAGTCTCTTCCAAGAATTCCTCAATCTTGTTGACATCTGTCTTGACTTCTCCATTAAAAGTCAAGAAAGGTGGATGGGTCCCTGGAGCCAGATTGTGTAGATCAGCTGGCTTTCTGCAGAGACAACAAGTCATGAAATCACTAATGTTTATGATCATGTAGTCACAGAGATATTTATAGTTCCTACAAAAATCCGTTGTTTGTCCTTCTCTTTCTTCAGCTGTCTGTGGTCAGAATAGTTCGAAAAACACCGAGAATCCTATTTAATATCAAAACATTCCACAAATGGGGAAAAAAAAACTCTGAACCTGAATCTCAAATATTTTCTTGTGCACCACAGACTCTCTGAGCCAGATACAAAGCTCATTGAACTTGGTGGGGGATTTTTACAGGACAAACACCAGGTCATATAACTATTTTCAGCTAAACTGAACAATTTATACCTTTTCAGGTCAACGGTGGTGACATTGAACACAACTCCTTTGAGCCAGAGGATCATGAAAAGACGCTGGGAAAATGGACAATTCCCAATGCTCTCTCCATCTATACCAGCCTGAAGGACAGAAAGAGAAAGAGAGAGAAAACAAAAAAGAGTACAGATACGTTAGTTACTTATATCTCAAGAAGGAAAAATAGATGTTGAAACAAAAATATCTAGTTCAAAAATAATCTACAGAACCTATTATTTGATATAGTTTATCATCAATGGAATTACTCTAGGACTCTAGTCAGGATCTTAATTAAAAAACACAGTGTCTCCCATAAGGCCAATTCTGGCTAAAGCAAATGTGTCTCTAGCTTATTTTTAACTACATTCAGAAGCAATGTATATGCTTTAAATGTCTCTCATTCCTGGAAGGCTGCCTCCTATATTAGAAAACAGGCTTTCTGTTCCATTTGAGTCTATGAACTACAACTTTTATCAGTTCTGTCAATATGTCCTTCCCTGCTCTACAGGTCCAAATTGGGGACATATGATACTAGATTTAAACTCAAGCAATCCTAATATTCAAAGATATTTGAATTAGGACTCCTTGTTCGCATTCAGTAAAACAAAAGCCTCAGAACTGACAGGCAAATTCAGATGGAAATCTGAACCTAACCTCTTCCAAAGTTCAAGGTAAATTTCAGGTACAATCTGCTCCTATCTCTTATACCTAATGAGTTGTCTATAAACACTGCAAAACAATAAAAAAAAAAAATGCTGGTGTTAGCATTGAGGAAACAGTCTGTTTTTTTTCTGTAAAAATTTATGATCCTTAGCCATGCAAATTCTGACTTTGAGCCATGGAGGGATACAAATAACCCTGTCTAAACTGAGCCAAAGCTGTGTCCAAGGACAACATCCTTGTACAATAATTATGCTTGCGGCCAAAGCTTTCAGGATGATAATGGTTTTGATAGATTTCCATTTTAATTTGTGGTACTATTGTTTTTAGAAGACTCTTACAGGCCTGGTGAAGCAACCAAACTTCCTCTGTTGACCCATATGGGTTGCATAATTGTATTTTATGCACACAGTGTTTGTCTGAAGACGGCTGATGAAAGAACTAAACAAATACATGTTATTTTCTTCTGGAGAAAATATTTTATTGCTCTGCTGACATAAATTTTGTCTTCTTGATACTGAAGCTACAAGGTAGCATTTCTAAGTCCTAAGGAAGAAATAACTTGTACCTATTGATGTTCTGTGAAACATCCACACCACAACTAGAAACATTTTGAGATGTGTCCAAGCGCTGTAAATTCACGCTTCTATGTGAAATATTTAGCAAAAAGATTTCAGAGATATTCCACTGTATTCCAAAGCTTAGGGGATACCTAAGGAGCTTTTCTCTAGGTTCAGATTTAGATTCAAACAGTCTCCAGAGACATTTGGATCTGAGGGTACAGTTTGCTTGCACTTCTACTTGAAATTTTGCATGTTCTATATGCCTTTGGCAAGAACGCACAAACAATATGATTAAAGAGTGATAAGGTACAAAAACAAGCAGGAAATGATGCCTTTTCGTAGATGCCTGGGGTGTGGATAGTCTAATTTTACACTATTTCATTAATTTGGTAGTTAGTTCTGTTCTGTAAATTTCATGGCGAAACAATGACAGTGTTTCCATGGAAAGCCAAGTACTATAGTATTGCATAGAGTAATTACTGTGAAATTATATTTGTTGATTTGGCTTTGGCTTATTAAACCAGTGCCAAGGCCTTTTAACTTCTTAGTCTTCCTAAAAAGAAGCAAATGCTGGAATAGAGTGATATGACACCAAATTTCCCTTTGCTTTACTACCATCACAATCATAATCACAACCTTCACACTAGAGTTGACCAAGTCTACAAGCACTGTAAAACAAACCTAAAATTTGCAGAAAAACAGACTGACCACTCAATTAGAGGGCAGAGGAGTCAGATAGGAAGTTTCATTCTAATCTTATGTGCTGTGGTTTTGCTTTGGTTTATACTTCCATTGAGCCTGAATCATGCTTCACCTGACTTGCTTCAAGGTGAACTTAAATCAGTAGTTTGCCAAGGTTTGCAAGAAAGGGGTCCGATTTGATGTTGTCTCACAATAAGATACAGAGGTCTCATAGACTAATAAGAAATGTAGAATTCACTGGGGACAGGAGAAAGATGTGGTGCCTACAAGAATACGAGTCATTTGGAAAACAGAAATAAAATTGTTAAAGCAGATGAAACCTTCAGCAGCACCAAAGGTTCAAAGCTGCCCTTCCTTGCCGTTCAAAAGAAATGGAAAACATTAATTGCTAGGCACACATTGGGAATGCATGACGGAATGAAAGGAAATTGCAGAAATGAAAGATAAACTAAAGAAAAAAATATGATATGGTCTCTTTTGAAAGCTCATGGATCTGGAAGCCAAGTTCATGATTTGGGTGGAGTCTGACTCATGAGTTTTGATCTCATTGACTGGCATAGCTGAAAACGCCACCACAAATCACACAACAAATTGGTGACAGACAGGGCAAGAGAATCAGAAATCTCACTGGCAACACAAATTATCCATTAAACTCAGCTGTTTTTGCAGAAATCCTAGGCCAGACTCTGTGGGATTTGTGAGTCCTTTCCCATTTGCTGATAACAGTCAATAATTCAATGCCCAAGGCTTAGAAAGAGTCAAACCCTAGTAGGCAATAACTTCAAAGGCTTATCAAAGTATAATGAGACCATTTGTAAAGTCTATTAACTATCTGTAGAAGATGAGGAAGAACACAGAACTTCCCAGGCATGGTAACATTTTCCTTCAAAGAAAAACAGCCTATTATGTATCTGTCTGAGGTAAAAAGGCTCGGAAATGTAGGAATTAAATAATACCTTCATCAAAACTATGATCTCAAAATGTGGGCAGAAAAAAGAAAGGACAAGTAACTGACAAACTGGAAAAACACCACCCGTCCCTGCTGCTATTCACAGAGGAACGCGTTTTCTCAAGCTGCAGCGCAGCACCACTCACAGGAAAAGACCCAGCTGATGATCACGGAATCACAGAATCATTAAGGCTGGAAGGGACCTTTAGAGATCATCAGGAAGGGTCACCTAGAGCATGTGGAATAGGGTTGAGTCCAAGTGGGTTTTGAAGATCTCCAGGGAAGGAGACTCCACAATCCCTCTTGGCAGCCTGTTCCAGTGAAACAACAGAACATTTAACCATCCACAAAAAGGGGCTCTCTCACAACAACTAACTAGCTTCTGCTCCAGCTTATGATGTCTCCTGTCAGAAGGGGATGATGAGAACGGGCCATGTGGCTGGAAAAACAGCTTCACTAAAAAGTCTAGTAACTAAGAACAAGACAACTCCATATCAAGCACAACCACAGAGGGGGGCGAAAAAAGTTGCCAAGAAGCAGACAGCAACTGTTACCCTCTTAGGACTGAGACTTGTTAATTTGTCCATAAATATTAACTATTTGAACATCAGCTTGTACAGATTCTCCCTGGCAGTAATGCTGGGTGTTTCTGTTTTAATGATGGTAACTGAGGATAGATGTGAGGGTTCAGGGGCGGCAGGTTCAAAGAAGCAGAAATTTATAATGTGCACTGTAACTCACACGGGGCTACAGAGCCTCCTTCTCCCTGCAGACAGCAATCACTATTGCTCCTTATGGAGAAAGACCTCAGCAGAGAAGATCAACTCGCATACTGATTGCAGAAAAGCAAAACAGATGCAAAGATTTGCTGAGGGTCAAATGTTGTTTGGGCAGCATTCAGCCCACGTAACTCTAGGAATTTAGCTGAGGAGCCTGGTCACCTGAGGTCCCCATGCAAGTGAAGGAAGCAAAGTACTTCTGAAAGACATTTCACTTGAATCTGATTAATGCTTGATTTTAGGGGGGTGAATGAATCTGAACCCTCAAAAGAGAAAAGTGTTTGGAGTTTGTGGACACAGAATTTCTGGAAAATAATTTTGCTCCATTGTAGAAATATCACTTCCCACACCCTTTGCTTCACATGACCTTACATTTAATTAATTTAGCTACTAAAAAAAGATACCTAATATATTTCTACTTAGCCCTTAGACATCCCAAATGACACAAGGTCTTGCCCTGGACCTTAGTGTGAACATATCAGCAAAACTCCAGCATCGTACCATTTCCTTGTGTCTTACTGAGTAATGACAAAAATGAGTATGATGTTTTCTCTCATAATTTTAAGACACTCCTCCTTAAACAGGTCAGCTATTTTTAATGAATTAATTAAGTTTTAAAGACATTTGTGAGCACAAGAGGGGAGTGCACTGACACATTATCCAGGAAGAAAAAAAAACGTAAGGTTTCAGGAACAAAAAAAAAAAATGTCTTGGAGATTTTATGAGCTTGAGCCACATATTTTTAGCAAAGTAGATGTAATACCAAGATCTCCTGTTCAGGATAGATGGACAATGTGAACAGGGAGCACTTCTTAGGTTTAAACTACTACTTTTCTATGTGAGAAATAACTGAAAAAAAACACTTCACTTGTCCTGAAAATACTCCAACTGGTAAATGCACAGTGATTGCAATGTATAAAGTCAACTGTATAAAATTTCAACTAACTATAAGGAGGGGAAAAGGAGGAGAAGCAACTTTATTTCCAGTTATTCCCAAATAGAGCAGTTTTCAAGAAAAATACTGTCATTAGTAAGGAGCACAAAACTGACTAAGCATCTAGCTAGAGAATTGCAGTGCTGGAAAGAACTGCATATTGGAAAGTGTTATTTTTTTTTCTACAGGATCAGCATGTATTTGTTTTTATCTGTTATGCTTCTCCTTTCATTTTTCATTTCATTGAGAACATTCTGCAGAACAATCCAATGTTTTCTTGCATGCTATGGTAAAGTACACAGATATTTTCGATGACACTCAAACATTTTTTATTTTTCAAAGGGATTTTAACAAGTTAGCAAAAGCAGGCAGGCTAATTCATCTAAATGTTCAATCTAATCCCACTAAGGGATTAAGGAGAGATTTGATTTCACCATTCCTACAATCAAAATCTAGATTCACGTTACACATGGTTTCGGTCTGTTTTATGATTGGGAAAGAGCCTGCCTTTTGACACTTACTCTCCTTACACTCCGAACCCAAAGGGGAAGTGAAAATCCTATTCAAAATGTACAGCAGGCCAGGAAATATCCTATTTATTGTGCCATAAAAAAAAAAAAAAAATCTGTCTTAGTAATTATACCACACACACAATAGCACAAATCTCCATTGTAGGGAAAAAATCATTGGCTGCAACATGAGACCAGACATGCCAAGGTATTGCTTTAGTAAGGATAATTTTTTTCCAATTTCTAGTCTATTTTCTTTCACAACTTCTTGTCCAAATGTAAAAGCCAGTAAGCTATTTGGAGTGCCACCAACAGAGAGGCAAGTTAAGAAGCATATATTCATAAAGCAGCACTGGTAGGTCTCAAGTAAGAAGTAAATCTTGTAGCACAAGTCCTATGTATCACAGAACATTCTTGTTGACTGTGGCTCCAGTTCAGGAAAGCATTTAAGCATGTGCTGAAATACATCCCAATTCAGAGGAAGTATATGCTTGACTTTAAGCATGTTCTTAAGTCCTGATGATTTCAGTGGGACTTAAGAACACACTTAAGTACTCTCCTGAATGGAGGCCTATAACAACAATAATAAATTTACTGTATAGCAATTTAACTTCATTGGACTTTTTCTGGGATTTCATTTTGCTAGGAGAAATTCTTAGCAGCAGTCTTCCAAGTCAGGACAAGATAAAGTCAAAATATATTCAGAAGCATACACACATGGGAATGGATCATGTGTATATATATCAGATAAAAATAGAATATTTGCTAGAAAGACAGTCAGGGTAGTAACAAAACAAAAAAGAAGTGGTGAAATTCTTTAGCCAGCTCCCCAAAAGCCAGCCAAAATGTTGAAGTTTGGCATACATACAACCCTATATTATAGATGCACATAAGCTTGACTTGGTCTGCATTGCTGGCCAATTTGTGTAAAGCTGGCCTGTTGCACTGGGCAGCATGTCAGTAGAGCTGAGGATCTCCACAGAGCTGCAGCTGCTTTTATTGGATCTCCAGAGTTTTGGGAGAGAGGAATTTGTACTCCTGAATCATTTAGGATTTTCAGGAGATGGAATGGCACGTTGGAAGTGCCATGGGCATTGGTAGTGAAGACAGGACAAATATTTTCTTGTTGTTTATGGAATCATTATTTTCCAGTTTTCAATATTCAGCTGAACAGCAGCATGGGCAGGAAAAGATCAGTCTTGAAGGTCAGCTTCTTCTCATGAGTATTTTCATGAATGGAATGAATCTATACAAATAAGTCCTGCTGGTCCTCAGGGCTACTGAGGTACTTCTATTTCTGAAAAACTAGGAATCTCTGCATCTCAGTCCAATGCACTCTTTGTACCCAATGCCATGAAATTAGCATCCATAAGGGATTTGAACATCTCAGTAAGTAATTTATGAAGAATTGCAGGATTTTGCTCTAAATTGCAATAAAACACATTTTAAAACATTCACAACTTTATTCAACAGGAGCTGTGGGTTTCTGTGAGGAGGAGAGAAGCTGAAATAGTCTCAGTAATCTTGAAATACAACTTTACCCTATGGGGCTACATGAAAGCCAGTAACCCTGGCTCAGCTGCACATCTGACCTTGGGCTGAGAGCTCTTAAGGCTTTCCATGGTCCCAGACCTCTGCTAGTCCACTGACTGGATGACTAGGGGGAAACAAGCCAAGAACTAGGAAAGCAGACAATTTCTTACCATGATTTCTAAAAACAATTGTTCCTTCTGTGTTCATTGCTCTGTCTCTTGATGGTAGAGCTCAGAGGGTGGTGATAAATGGGGCCGGGTCCAGTTGGAGGCCTGTGGCCAGTGGTGTCCCCCAGGG
>JAVCKT010023352.1:0-23532 GCA_032273925.1 Rhynchotus rufescens
AAAAAAAAAAAAAAAAAAAAAAAAAAAAAAGGCATTCTGCTGTTTTAATAATGATTTCTCAATTTGTCTGAGGAGAAACTGAAGTAAGGGGCTGTTCCAGCTCAGAAAATCATGAATGAAGCATCTCTGAGCAAAAGCAAGTTTGCTCTTTCCCATATTTCCCAGAAAAAAAGCAATCATTGCCAAACGCCTCAGCCTTTGGACACACCAAAAGGGTGTTTCTGGAAAGCATGAATTACCTACTAACCCCAGTGATCACTAGAAGTGGTCAGTGGCCTGCTGAATGATCCCTGGATCTCACATTTCAGCAACTTCATTGAGGAAGACTTGGCAGAGGACCAGTCCTGTGCCTGGACCTCTCCCATCCCTCCCTCCACCGTGCATCGAATGATGAGGGCAACACTTACACCCTTCTCTCCATTGCCACTTTCATCCCTGTTATGTAATTTTCTGCTCCTTTCCTTTTTTATGCCAAGCCAAGCAATTTTGGCTCATATTTTCTTAAGGAGACGATATTAAAACCCTTTCCTTTCACATCAGCTGTGGAGGCTGATGAAAAGGACTTTATGGAGAAATATGAGTCTTGCAACAGAACACGTCTGTAACTTGTCGTAACCATCAGCTCTTTTAGGTGGTTGGGTTTAGGAGCACTGAGGTTCTTGTCTGTTACACAGACTTTCTTGACAGATAGCTGCAATAGCCCTCAGAAAGGGGCAAGATGTACAGGTCTCTCTCATCCTGTCTCACATGTCTCCCTTTTGCTTCAGAAAGGTGGCTCAGAGAAAGGCTACTTGGTGCATCATAAACTTTAAAGGCTTAAAACTCTACATGCTTGGTGCTAACGTGTCCTCCACTCCTGGTCCTGCACCCCAGAAGAGAAAAGAAACACGATGTGGCTTGGTAGATAAATGCAAGCAGCCAGCTTGTATTTTCTCAGTGCTTATCTTTTTGTCTTTGGAAATTAACAGCAAAACTTAAAGAAATTTTAATAAAAGGAAGCCAAGCTTGGGTATGTGGAGATTTTTATAATGATCAGCATTATAATGACTCTGCGTACTTCATCCCTGATCACCAGCAACATTTCACAACTACTTTGCTACACTCTATAGCATTTTGCATATACAGGTGTGCTTATATTGTATATGGACAACAACACGGCCTGATCTGAGATGTGAAGCATAGCGGGAATAACAAAAAAGTGGCTGCTTTACTAAGCTACTGAGTAGGACGACGAAGCTTCCCTAAACATTTTTGATCAAAGGTGCCTTCCATCAAACAATTTTTTGTCTGTATTATAAAAAAATCCTCAACTTTTTATATATTTTTATTTGCCTTTTTAATTATTATTACTTCAAGCTTTAGGGTTTTATAGTCAAAAGGAAGTAGTTCTGCTTTAGAAAAAAATAATATTTTAAAATATTTTCTGGAAAAAAAATCTATTAGCTTTTATCTTGAACTTTAAAAGATTCAGTCAAATAAAGAACTGTTCTAATCAAACTTTCATTGATGTTTGCTGGCATGTATCAAAATCTCCAAAATTTTATATTTTCTTACAAGTTACACAGTAGCTGTTGACTTTTTTACAGCCTCTCTTCACTGCAATCATGAGTTCGTTCAAAACTATCTTTTTTTTTTTTTTCTTTCTACAGAAGTCTCCAACCCTTAAGGCTTAAGGATTAAGAAGTGGGAAACATGATCAGAATGCATCTCAAAGCCTTTGAAACCAGGCAGCAAATAAAACGCCCTCAATGTATGCTTGTTGTATTTAAATCTCCTCATCTATTGGAAGCTTCATGAATTCTCAGCGGTTTGTGTTGGCCATGCTGAAGCATCAAGGACAAGCTTTTCCTGAAAGTAGGTTGGATGTCTCTAACAATAACAGATGGATATGCATAAAGAAGAGGCGTTCGGCGAGGGCCTCTGACCTTCTCACTGTCCAGAAGACTAGTGGGCAAACAAAGCAGATGGGACAGGACAATAGAGAATAAGCAGATGTATGGACTTCACGTCTGATGAAACCCATAGCGCTGCCGCTCCGGGCTGGCTCACCCACTCTCCACGTTGAGGGACGGATCAGCCCAACAGATACCCACCCACGGCTGTGGGAAAGCACGGGCAGCGCTCCCGGGGCCGGGATGCTGCCGGCGCGGGCGGCACCCATGGACACGTGTTGCCCCGGGGGAGAGCAGAGCTGCCTGGGGATTTCCAGTGCTGCGCCGGAGAACACAGGCGTGAAGGAGGAAACAGGGGCAGAGCCAAGCCGGGTGGCATCGCTCCCAGAAAAGGAACCTGGATCTGGGTGCATCGGCAGCGGCGCTTTGCAACAGCTGTTTGCAACAGCTGGATCTGCCCACCTTTTGCCGTGGGTGAGACTGCTCAGTTGCAAGGAAAGGAGAAAATCATCTCCTTGCTTGTCCCCTATCAATAGGTGTGAGCAAGGGGGCAATTAGAGTCGGCCAGCAAAACTGGGCAAACAGCACTGGTTTCTAAACAGCAGCTAAAGCCTCACGTAGAAGTCAAGCGCACGCTGGCTGTGGGTAGAGAAGCCCATGCTGCACTGATCCAGCCCATGACTCACAGGCAACACTTACACCAAGAGCAAAACCCTATTTTTTTCTTTAACAACTCCACCACCAGGCTCCTTGCAAGATCAGGCACACGCTGCTTCTCGCTCAGCCTATTTGCTCTTTGCAGGAGTATTCTTCTTATGCCCAGTGAGCTCTTAATTTGCAGTCAAGTTAAAACCTGATCCGGATCCTTCTACTGTCAAAAAATAGTAATGTCCTCTGAATTCCTTGTTCCGCAGAAGAGCCAAACCTCACCCATATGCTGGCAGGTTGTCCATTTTTGACAGCTAGTGGCTTGCAGCAAGCTTGCTTTTCACTGTGAGGAGCCAAGTTAGGCCCAATTCAGCTAACGTTTAATACTAGGCAGAATCACTTTAAGTCATAGAAGTCAATAGACATAATACATTGCAGGAAATACCCATTAGTGTTGTGCAAATCCCTGTTTTTCCCCAGATATTGATAGTCTCAGGCATTCTTATTTAAGAATGTGTTTGAGGCTGTGTTTCACTTTTCTTTAGATTTAATGGCATATAGAGATACATCTATCAGGATTTAATTTTCTTTTTCCTGAGTTGTTTATATTCCTCTAATGCCACTTTTACAAGGCAACCCATCATAACCCTTTTCATAATACTAATACTAATATTAGTGTGTATTAGTATTACACACTAATAATAGAGTCAATAAAGTCTTCAGTTCCAAATACCAAAGTAACATATGAGAGCAGTCAGCAATATTGTCTTTATAATATAATGTAAAAATATTATAATGAATGATTATGTTAAGAGGAGAAGAGCACTCTTACTCCTATCATAATGTCTCTAACTCTAACTTTTAAAATGGCAGATTTATCATTCCAGTGGCTCTGATGCACAAGAGGGGGAAAACTACTAACATCTGTCAAAAGATAAAGCACAAAGAAGCTAATAAAAAAGTAAAACAGCAATGAAAACAGCAAAAATAACAACACCTTAGTGCACTAAAAGCTGTGCAAGTTACCAGAGGCTGCACTATCTAACGGCAATAGTTTTATGAATCCTTATGTAAATGTTCTGAGCAAATTTAAGCAAATTTCCCACTTTTCTTATTATTTTTCTCCATCCTCCCTGAGTAGGATGGACTTTATATCTTATATTTTTCCAGTGCTTTCTAATGTGATACTCATCACTCAAGCCATCACTCATCACACATACAGATAGATAGATAAAAGCTTGGATGTTTTCAGCACACACTCCCAGGACGTTTTTTTGGATGAGAAAGAGGAGGCAGAAGGCTTGCTGGAAGGCACTGCAACCCAATGGTCTAGTTGGATATAAATGACAAAGATCTATAATGCTTAATAGAGCTAATCTGCTCCTTCAGACCATCGTTTCCTTTACTCACCTCCTAACTATTTTGGTAGGAAGCTCTTCAGTGCCCAGAGCATCTAACTATGGGTTTGCATGGTATGGAGCACATTGGATGTCCCTTAAGGATTATGCACTGCCCGCTCTTTTATTCATGACCATGGGTAGTTGTACCTTAGCTCACAAGTGGCCAATAGTTTCTCCCTCAGGAAAATACCTGCACAGACAGGAGGAATATTAATTTCAGGGTCTTCTCCCTGCATAGTGCATGGACACAAGCCTGTCTTCCCATTCAGCCTTGGGATGATGGTCAGCTCTCTGACAAAGCAAGTGAAGACAAGTGAGACAAGCTACCCTATGAATGCAGAGCCAGGGGCAATTAGGCTTAACTGAGATCAGGACTTCTGGGTCCTATATGAATTTGGGAAGCTTTTTCCAAACTGATATTTGTGTGTCTCTACAACAAGAATTTTGTCCAGCCCTAATCATGAATTTTCATAGTGCACATGGGCCTCATCTTCACTCAAGCACAGCTTCCTGGATGGCGCTAAGGTTTCTGAGATCCATACTTCTGAGGCAAAAGTTGGTCTTCCAAATTAAAAAAATCTGCAACTCAGAGCTTACAGATCTTTCCCTAAATCTGTATGTTCCCCAGCCACCATAGAGCATGGGTGATCTCCAATCTTGCCTTGGGTCCCACCTCTAGGTTCTTGTCTAATGCTGGCAGCATGTGCCATCGATGTTCCACGGTTGTGTTAAGCAGGGAGGGGAGGTCACATCGGCACCACTGACACCTCAGGGTGAGGAGGAGGTGACATGGCTCTGCCATTGGCCCTACACACCCATTTGTGCCCAGAAGGTGCAGGGTCCCATTGTGAGTGTTTGAGGGGAACCCACCTAAACTCAGATCCTTCCCCTTTATAAAATTCCAGAGCTGTTTTATTAGGCTTGTCTTTTCTTCCAGCCACCTTCACTTCTCCTTTTGGTTCCAGTAGCCCTGGGTGAGGTAGGACATTGAAGTAAGAAGGTTATGATTCCTCCCACCTCCATGGGGAAACCTCCCACCCCTGCCTAGACATGCTTTCTGACATCTTGGAGCCCAGTATCCTCTTGATCCTTGGCTAAACAACAGACCTTTACTATCACTCAGGAAGCTGAGCCTTTGAACTCAAATCATGTATGTTTAAGGTGGGGAAAACCATATCTCTGTGTACGGAAAAAAAGAACGAGTTTACTATTTTTTTTCTCAGTAGCAGTTTTAAGGTCTGATTTAAAAAAAAAAAAAAAAAGGAAGTAGAAAATCCTGGAATATTTCTTGTTGGATTATTTGATTATTTCTCTGCACTAGAAGGAAGTCTCCTAAAATAGAAAGGACACCCGAGTATCATCAAATATCCAGTAGTTTTGGCTCAGAGCATTTACAGTCACAGAGCTAACAACTTGCGTGTCTACACCCTCTTACTATTTAACTCTTTGAAATGTAGCTACTGTAGACAAAAATACATATATGCACATACACAGAGTAGTGCTGACCTGATAACACCACCTTAATGAAATAACACACCTCATGTAAAGATTGTTTGACTGTTTTTATTGTATTACTTGCTGTGTTTTTTCTTTTCCTCTGGCAGCAGGCAATTGTTACTTTAAGAAAGTTCTCTTTAAATATACTGAAGTACATTTAAAAAGCTGAAAAGTTGTATTTGTGGTTTTCAAAAGAAATAATTTTTGAGTAGAGCTACCTTTTTTGGCATAAAGTAATTGGAAAGTACCATAGATATCTCAATAAAACACATCAAAAGTAGCTTTCTATAGCTTGTTTTGACATGTCCACTTGTGGGTTGTATCAACTTTAACTAAACATCAGTTTTTCCCTCCGTCAGTACAAACCATTAAAAATATTCAACAGAAAAAGCAAATAGAAATAACTCAGTCCTGTGTTTGCCTATTTTCAAATAAAAGGAGATACAGAAAGGAGTGGTCACTGCAGTTGAAAGTGCATTTTTCTGATTCATGTATTTGCTGTAACTATTTGCATAGGATTTAAATGTCTAAGAAAAATGCCCAGCCATTTTAAAGGGAATGTTGCATTTGAAAACTTTGAAAATGCTAATCTGGTTTCATGTTTGCAAAGGTTTGTTTACTGTATGTGTGATCAATTCCCCGAATGACAGAAAACTTTGGTAAACACAGTTTTGATGCCGAGACTCTTTGACCTGTTTATGGGGGAATAGAAATCTTATCTGCTCTAGAACCAATCCTAAAGGAGCACATTGTACTGATTTCATTTGAGATCTTATCCTTTCTCTCGCTTTCCTTCGCTCGCCTTCTCTCCCACCCTCCCTTCATATGAACATTGAATGCTAAGTTATTTCCTTGTCAGGGCTGCTTATCAGGACGAGATTTACATTTGATATCATTTTGTAAACATGTAGCAAATGGTTTATACATTAAGGAAAAAAGGGAGCAGGCTGTTTTCATCTGAAGGGGAAACACATCTGGAGAAAATATACGGCTGTTAATTAATATTCCGATAAATAATAATTAAAAAATCATTCAATCACAGAACAGGCCTAGGAAATAGGCAACCAAATTAAAAACATCTCAAAATAGATCTGCACATTCTCGTTTATCTTGCATGCTCAGAGGCACTTTCTCTTTAGTGATGCCATGCAGGTAAGTAAGTTAAACACACAAAGGAGGATCTTTCCCTTGGGGCAAGTTTTCATCTCCTGCCTTTCAGTACATCAGCATCTTGCCACTGCTCAGGCAGTGTTTAAAATGACAATGTTTGTCTTACAAGAGAAAAATATACCTGAAGCTTCCTTATACCTTATGCAAACCATTTGCATACAGAGTAAGTTAACATCACTAATTGGTAGGCAATCGGTTTGGGAGTTAATCAGTGGGAAAGATGGAGAGAGAATCTATACTGACTGGCTTGCTTGCTGCCTCTGACCCTTGTCAGGCAAAGTGTGAATACACACACAGATTGTCCCAGTGACCTCAGTGGTTAAAGTTTCAATTCTTAAAGATCCCTATATTTTAAATGTCTTGCTGGAGAGAGACCCCTGAGAGCCCAGAGCTGATTTCAGGGAATTAGAAGTCAAAGCTCAGGCCAATGCCTCTAGTGAAGTCACTGATAACATCTGCATCAGTGCCTTAAAATGAGAAACATAGATGTTTTCTGCAGACTTGCATGACCTCCAGAAAAAGAATACGACTGTGGTACAAAGGCATAAATCTGTAGCAGATTTCTACTGAATAATACCTGTATAACCCATGTAACCTGTAAAAGCTGCAACTAAATGAAAACCACCTATAGTGTTTTCCATTAATATATCATAAAATGCATCACAGGTATTTTGTACAGCCATAGTAAAGGTATACGACTGCATTATATTGGATTAGGCTAAGTGGTAAATTCATGGTACAACAACTATGCCCTGTTTCTGCTTTTCCTTTATGGAACCTGTATGGTAATGCCAGGAAGCCTGCTCCTCTGTGAGAGAGAAACTGCTTTTACGTGCTCATCCCCAGAGCTGGCACACTCAGCAGCAATCCCATCCTGGCCACAGCTCAGCCCTGATGCCCGACTCAAGGGCTCAGGTTGTCCGGAGCCATCCAGGAGACCTCCTCCCTTGCACGTAGGGAAAACAAGGAAACGCACAGGGATCTCACCTTGTCTTTCCAAAGTGATTATTGATGGACGAGAGGGATCCAGGACAGCCTTGAAGCAGTTCTTGCAGCTTTGCAGATCTTCTTTGGTTCTTGCTGTGCAATGCTGAAATCCTGTATCTTCCTAGTGTATGTTCTAGAGACTGTCCTTACGACCATTGCTAGAACAGAGTGGGAAAAACAGATCTGTTCTTCTGCTCTTTCCTCTTTGCTGTTTCTTACCTTTTTGCAGTTTTTCTTCTACTTGCCTCTCAGCCTGCTCCTGTTTCTCTCCCTCAGCCTGCATTATTTCATCCTTGTCATCATTACATCTGTATTCTTTACTGATATATTTCTGTTTTCCTCCATTTCCTTTTGCTTTTCCCTCTTTCTTCCCCATCTTTTCAGAGCTGTTCTCCCAAACAAGCCTCATCCTTTCCTTCCTGTTGTGAAGTGACTGATGGGAACCTGAGGATGAAATTCCCTCCTAAGGAAAGTGCAGAATCCCAGGGATCTCACAATTTGTTAAAAATAAGTTGCGGTGATACAAGAGTTCCAGTGTCTTCTCCATTAAAACTCCCAAGGTAATTCTGAGAGAGGCAGAGGGAAGGTAGCCATGACAACTAAAGGCTTAATAGTATCTGGTGCCTTCTGCTGATGAGGCTCTTACGGACTCTAGAGTGGAAACTAATGATGGTATCTCCAGGGTGATGCACATCTTCCACTATGACCTAATGGACTAGAACAGAAAAGGGGCAAATCTGGCATATAGAGCAACCTTTTGAATGGGAGCCAGAGAGTTATGTCATTAATCATAAATTGAAAAGGAGATAATTGAGCCATATTCAGGTCTCTGAGATATTATGATTAGATCACCTGGGTTAAACAGTTCAGAGTTTGTGTCTATCTTTCTGAGTTGACTGGACAAGGATCCATTCTCTGGCCAGATTTGGTTGGTATTTTGCCTCATTGATCTTTTGAATTTAGATGCCATAGAATGCTAGATAGATGCCATATTTCCATCCAAAGTATCATTGCAGATGATCTGAATGTGCTTCTCTATGGTCCTTCATGAAGAATGAATGGCATTATGCAGAACATGATCTATTGTATGGTCCAATTAGAAAAAAAAATAATCTGAAAGTTAGCACTAAAACTGGTTTAACCTATGGAATCCCACTAACAGGAGGATTTATATAGGCTGTTGAAAGAAAGTAGGATGTCTCTATGTGACATCACGAGTTCCCAAATCCTCTTCTCCCTTGCCAAGCTCAGTCTTTGCGAGTCAGTAGTGATGCTGTAGTGAGAACTGACCCTAGCAACTCAGGTTGCCCTGCTAGCATCTTACAATGATTTGTCCTTGCTGATAAGACCCCAAAGAGGAAGATCCAGAGGTGGGCTGGTGGTTTCATGATGCAAATGAAGGCAAGAAGCCAATCACTCCTTGATATGATGGACTCCTACTAACGGACCCTAGTCATGGAGCACAGAAAATAGACTAAGCAGGAGAAGAAACTTTATTTTTTAATAACTCAATTAAGTTGTGCATGATTTAAGATGCTCCTGACAAGAAATGCACTTAAAAGTTCTAATATTACATCACACCAAGCGGCAATGGGATAAAGGTTAAAGTACTTAGCTTCCAAAATAGTATAGAGCTAAAATCAATCAAGTAAGAACAAGTCCTGTCTAATATGTCTGCCCATATTCTTAATAGTATAGTGGTACCTAATGCAAACTCAGATTCGCTTAGTTAATACCAAGGATGGCACAGGTGCTGTGCTATTTACTGCCCCTGTTTAACTTCTGAATCTGTCCTAGGAGTCAAATGAATACTTGGTTAATCAATTGTGATTTTAAACAGATACAGGCCTGTTTCAGATCAGAGGATCAGAGACAGATCAGAGGATGGGTTCAAGACTCATTTTAATTTCTCACTCTTCAAGAAAAGTGCCGTACAAACTCTGAGTTATCCTTTGCTGCCTTCTTATCCACAAAGCACTCACAAACATTGATTGTGTCTCCTGTAAGCTGGTCATTTCTTAGATTGTCTGTCTATAGATTAATAATTGTGGAGTAACTGTTTGGAGAGATCTATTTCTCCTTGAAATCCAGGCCTATGAAGGAAGCTTTCTTTTCTTCAGAAGTTTATGTTCAGAGGTTTCCTTCATGCCCTTTCACAGAATCTTCTGTTATGGTTAGTCATATAAGGACATATAAACACTCATATTGGCCACACTTGTGTTGGCAAATTAAACATAGTAGGGGCTATTTCCTGGTCCTGTGGCCAGCTGGCACTACACAGCTTGCTTTCAGTACTGATAAACTCTTACCTTTAAAGTAGATGGCCATCAAATTTGAAAAACAACAGGCCTATGCAAACCCAAACCAACCTGGTGTGTTTTCTCAGTGAGAAATTTTTCTTGTAGTTGACATGGATCAAAATTTTGCCAGAGACTACATTGAAAAATTAACTGTGCCAGTGCTCCTGCCTAGTACAGGCATACCAAGGGGTCAGGCAGCTAACCCACTGCCTCCAACAGCATTTGGAAGTGGATATTTGGGACAATGCATAAAAAGCATAGCAGATACAAAAAATGCTGCCATCTCATCTGATCTCCATGTCTGGTAGTCAACAAACATTAACTGGATGGGTACACTGATCATCCCTTGATATTCACTATTCTCTATTTTGTCTAATTTGAAATTTGTCTAGCCCTTTCTGAAATCACTGAACTTCTGTGCTCTACCACATCCTGTAGAAACAGGTTGATACTTTTGTACTGTGCAAACACAAGCTTCCTTTTGAGTTTTGAACCTGCTACCATGATGAAAATAGGGAATCATCATTTCCTCTTTATCTTCTTTGCAGCATTCCTGCATATTTAGATCTCTCATCATAGTCTTTTTTAAAAAATCTTTTCTTGCCCAAATTAAAGAACCCAGTGCATTCAGTCTTTACTTGTATGTAAGTCATTTCATTCTTCCAGTTACTCTTTTCTTCTTGGAGAGGAATAACTAGAAATTGATGCAGTATGCAAGGCTTGCACGTGCCATGGATTTATGAAGCGGTAGAAAAATCTTCTTCTTCCTTTTGTAATTTGATTTATTCTCTACCCTAGTGGCTTATTAACACAAATAAAAGAAGTTAAACTTTCATAATAATAAGGTGGAGTTTTCAGAAATGTGGGGATGAATTGTGTTCACAGACTACAGTGACATTCAGGGAGATCTTGATTCTAAGCTGCTTTTGAAATTGCATTATTTTACTTCTTTTTTTTTTTTCAGATTTCAGTCCTTATTTTATTCTCTCATCAGTCAGATGGAATTGGATGTTATATGAAGAACTTTTTCCTAAAGAAAAAGGGTGGGAAAACTCTTACTGACTTCATAAACAGAAAAACAAACCTACCTGGCCTATTTTCACAGTTTTCAGTTAGAAATGCGGTAAATTCTTTAACTACATTTCTGATCCTATCTTCATGCTTTCTATTGGAACAATTCTGAAACCCTGGAAGCAAGGGACTGAATTTTGTCCAGGTGACCCCACTACCAGCATCAGCTCAGAGAGACCCTGAAAGGTAACCATGTCTCTAGCAAGTGTAGAAAGACTTCACCCTTATAAAGAATTTAGTACATTTTCGCACCCTGCTAATTAATTCAAGGAGAAAGTATTAGACAGACTTGTGTAATTGTGCTGGTCCACTAATCTAAGGAATAGTATTTGTTTTGACTTGTGAGTAATATATGATACATTTTTTTGTAATTATGAACTTCATCATAAGGATAGGCAAAGAGATTTTAATCTCCAGCTGATAAATTTTGCAGGGCTGGGTAACAGGTGGAGACATTTATCTCTGCACTAACTTGATCGTGTTTATGAACCAATTGATGAATGCCTCAGAGGAGTTCCAGGCCCGCCTTATTACTTATTTATTAACCACAAAGATCCATGGGAATCTAAATCGGGTTTACAATACAACTTGATTATCCAAAGTCATAGTTGTCCACCATTCCCTCTTCGCAAAATACAGATTTATCCCTGCCAGTTTATTAGTTACAATGAACAATGTCTCAATGGTCAGAAGTCTCAATTATCCAAACAAATCCCTTATGACTTTAGGATAATTGAGCTCAGCTACTTTTGTGGATTGTTCAAATACCAACATTCCCATGTAATTTCTCATTAGGATTTAAGTGAACTTAGATTATATCTTAGAACTCCATCTTTGATCACAGAACTATAATGCAAACATACAGATGACATTATTCCCACACAATTAGTCATTCATCTTTAAGTGCATTTTAAATATTAAGGATGATATGTCTTCTTGTAAACTCTCCCTAATTTACCCAGAGAGCTTAGCTATTAAACCAGTCCTTTAGAAGAGTAGGATGATGACAGTCTGTTTTTTTCACCAGAAAAATGAAATATAAAAATACCAAATACCAAAAATACCAAAAGAGCGTAATTTACAGCAAGCCGTAGCTACTGTCAATAGAAACAGGAGCTTCCAAACAAATCATACTATTTATTATGCTCCTGAAATGAAATGAGCAAAATCAGTTTAATGTAAAAATAAACAGTAATACATCAAGCTCAATACGGCTAGAGGATAAAGTTCAGCATCAGTGACTCCATATGGGCAACATTACCCAACTGGAAAAGGGCACCAAAGAAAAAAATATTTCACAAGCTATTGGTATCACTGAGACCTGCTGGCACTGGGTGCAGCGCCACGAAATAATGCTGCCCATTGCTGAGCACAGAAAAAAATGCCTAATCTGTGCCTAAACCTCTTCCCCTAGTCAATGTCTTGCCTTTTGATTCAGTGAACAGAATAAGCAAAGAGACTGTGGAGAGGACAAGAGGAGGAACAGTTTACACAGCCGTACATGAGAATGGTATGAAGTGGATGGAAATAGACATATACAAACATATATGGGCCAGGGACTTGTGAAAGTCAGGCATATGTCTTTGCCCTCACTTTAGGAACAATACTATGGATAATTTGGGTCATATGAGAGAGGATGGAGTTCCGTACTCAGTTAGGACTGAGATCTCAGCTTGGGAGTGAGGAGAAATAGGGGATGGGAGAAGAACTGAGAATGGAGAGGCAAAAGGCAGGACCAGGGGCAAGTATGTAATGATACAAGACACAGAATAGTTGAGGAACACGTAAAACTTTTGAGCTCTTGATGCTTGCTTCCTTCATAAGCTTTACTTGTGCATGTTGTCTTCTAAAACCTTATAGGTGAAGTTTGCACCAAAATAGGCAGTCTCAATGTGAATTTTCAGAATATTTTTCAACATGTGGTCAGCCACCTGGCATCATCCAGTTTCTGTGTGCACACATATGCCAAACATTCAAAAACTACTTCATGGGCCTGAAGGCCTGACCCAGACAGCCCACAGACAGGTCTGAATTCCTCCGGCACTCCTAGGAATCTGCTCCTAGGTAGCTGGTGTGTATTTCAACTTGCAGAAGCTCACCATGGCTGTGCTGGCACATACATCTCCCACCAGCAGACCAATGCATGCAGGTGCTAAGCAGCTCTGTCATTGCCTCCTGTTCATTGATATGTACAAAAGTGTTTTGGTGCCTGTCCCTTTTACAAGCAGCTGAACTGACTGGAATATTGCTAGTGGTCTAAAAGGTTAGATATAGATTTCTTAAATCCAGTTCCCACCCAGCCTGCTGCTTGAGCAGGGTGTGCCCCAACTGTGCTATTTCCTGAGGCTACTGAGCAGGCAGGAGTGCTCATTTTGCTCCTACCACTGCTCAACTTGCTCAGCAGTCTCCTTTAGCTCTCAGTGAAGCAATGGGTAGGCATAAGCCTCTTCCCACAACAAGGAATAGAAAATACCACTGGAGCCAAGGTGTCTTGGTGAGAGCAGGAAGCCATGATAACAGTGCCAAGGCTGGTGAGAGGGCCCTGGGTTTAAGCTCTTACCATCCCGGTTTTGAAAACCTTAGAGAGTGATTACTGAAGAACTGCTCCTCCTCCCAGGCTTCCCTGCTTTGGCGGGGGTTGCTCTACAGAGGATCTTCTCCCTCATCAGTAGAAGTAGTTATTTCAGAGACCAATCAATGATGTATCATATCAGCCAAAGGGACCTAGGATATCTGGCCAGCATTCCCGTAGAAGCAAGAATGAGAAGTCAATGTTCCTTTTTTTTTTTTTTTTTAACCCCAGATACATATTTCCCATATAAAGATTCTATGAAGCTTTTTCCCCAGAGCTGGTGAAATTATCCTTTAAGACATCTCCTGGTGGATGGCTTCTAGAAGAAGCTGACCTTTTCACAGAATCATAAAATCACAGAATGGTTGGTGTTGGAAGGGACCTCTAGAGATCATTTAGTCTAATCCTATTGCTCAAACAGGGAGCACAGGGCATGGGGACCTTTTGGACCAAAATGGAAAAGAGCAATGGAAATTATAAAGGAGGTGATAAACAACTCAAATTCTAATTGTAAGACTGAATTTGAGTAAAAAAAAAAAAAAAAAAAAGGCAGGACGTGCCTGTTCCAGGAAATCATCAGCTATGAAATCCTTACTATAGATGAAGGCATCTTGTCTTCAGTGGTTGTTTACTAGTCATTCATTAGAGAAGAAAATAGCATATGGGTTTCATATCTCCTCAGAGGCCTTCAATGTCACCACTCTTTCCACTAGTTTTACAGGCATCACAGTTGTTTATTTCAGGAGTGGTTTATTAAACATAGAATTCACTACCTTTATCTCTGGAAAACTGGATTAATGCTATGGGCACTTCACACAATCAATGGTAGGAGACAGCTGCGGAAAGCAGCTGGATCCACTCTCTAGATGATCCCATCTCTCCCCAGTTTCATAAGCGGCCTAAGTGATTAGTTTAGGCGAGATATCTTTTAGGCAGATAAAGTCAGGTGCGCTGAATCACAGCCAAGGAACCTGAAAGTTTAGTGACCACCTCTATCAGACATGAATATACTCAAAGGAACGTTACTCCAACACACAATTTGCATCATTTTAGGGAGCAGAGCAAAGGCCCAGTGAAGACTCAGTGATGACACGGGCCAGGCAGCAGGACAGTGGGGACTCCTGTGCATCCTCCCAGCTGTTTCCATTCACTTTGCTCCTGGTGAGCCTCAGCACAAATGAAAGCCACTTTTCCTCCTCACAGTTTCCTCCAGGGAGGCTGCAGCAGGAAAAACATCTTCCCTTCTGCATAGCAAATAGCCCCTTGGGCACGTGGCCTGGCTGTCACGGCGGGATGTGATCCACCTTCTCGGTACTTAAGCTGACCTTGTATTTTTGATTTCCCCAATTCTATCATCAGAGCTGTGGGAGCAATGACTGAGACTCAGAAGAGCTAATACAGAAAATTCCCTGACTGTCAGTTTTATAACTCTTAAATCCATTCCAGGAGAGCTAGCTTTAGCCCTATTTCCTTATCACTCAGAAAGACTGAGACGATCAATTAAAGTTTTCCCATGCACCCTCTTGAACAGATGGTTGAACCATTTTAATTAAGTGTATGTATTGGACTGACAGAGTTGATGTATCTGACATGACAGACATTTTCTGTGTTCATTTAGGTTTTTCATCTTTCACTCTCTTTAGTATCCCCAGAATTGTGCTATTTGCACTGTGCTCTCAGAAGAATTATTCAATACACAGTCGATCGCTTGGATTATTAGATTTTTATTACTTGTTATTGTTGGTTTTGACCATGATGAAAAGCTCTGCAATAGCAATTAGCTACTACTCCAGCTTTCATACTGAAAGGGTCTTGTTGTGAAAGTCTCTGTCAAAAGAAGAGAGAAGATGCCAGGTTTTAAAAGATATCTAGTTGTCTAGAAAGGCAAATAGATGCATAGTGAGATTTTTAATCTCACTCAACACCTCATCTTTCAATGGGATTTAAATGGTGTTGAGTTGTTTGTCTGCAGTTCTAGATACCAAGCCACCTTGTGGATCTGGCTCACTGGAGCACGCCATGGTGGATGCTCTTTGACTTTTTTTTTTTAAATAAACCAGCCAGATGTTCTTGATCCAAGCAGTTTTAAATTGGTATGTCATTCTTTTTTACTCCTTTGCATTTATGTCCTTGCAAGGGATGGTGTTTATGGCATATGGCACCCCTGGCCCTCAAATTAAGGGCAGGATCTCATGGAGTATAGGGATCTTTTTTACATGATTTTAAGCATAATATCTAGGTAAATGCATGTTCATTACACACCAGTATAGTTCTGCATCTGGAGTTGTGTTTTTTTTTCTTTTCTTCAAGTCTGTGCACCTGTAACTTTACTGTGCCAATATTGTAATATAGATGTGGAAGCAGACAATTATCAGCCATTTTTTTTTGGATCCTTTCTCATTCAGTAGATATTTGTATAAATATTTGATACTGCCACACTCTGTCTGAATACTCTGACTTTAGAGAGCCAATTCAAATGAAGTTTTGGTCCTGTTTTGATATTAATAGAACATACTTTTGCTAGGTTTCAGTGAATATCAGTCAATAACTGCAAAAAGCATCATACACTAGCAAATCTTGTAATGGCTACAAATTACTTATTTCCAGTGCCATTACTTGCCTCGATGTATTTTTTTTCTCTCTTAAGATAAACCCTTATACTGTTATAAGCTTCATGACACACAAAGCAGTGTCTCCTGCTTGTGGGAAAACCACATTGGAAAACAAGTTCTACAGAGTCTGATGTGTTTATTATTGAAAGAGGAGGTATGTTTATCCTCCAGATTTTCCAGCACTGCATAGTCTGGATCCCTCAGCTCTAGGAGTTTAGATCATTGCATGACTTTTGAGAAAAAGAAAGAAAAGGAAATGGTGAAATGCAAGAACGTGGACGTAAATTGGGCAGTTGCAGAGGACCTTATGTTTGTAACATAACAGCTGGATTAAAAGATGCAGGAAGAAGCAGCAAGGCTGTTCTGTTCAGGGAATATAGGAAGACCTAAGGTTTAAAAAAATAAATATCTTGTCTTGGATAGAAGTCTCTGTATGTACATCTGTGTGTGTATATGTGTGTGTGAGAGAGAGAAAGCCCCAGCCACATTCAGCTCTTTGCTAACACGTATGTATAGTCCAACTCCTGCGTGTACAAACCCTACACTCCTTCATACACTTCAAATACCTGCAGGCATAGATAAATACCCGGATAAGCACATACCTCTTTGCTTGCTTACATGGGAGATTCTGTTCATGCAATGAAGGCTGAGTGTTTTTTTTGCAAAGCCTCCCAGTCCCTCTGCATATGTGAGTGCTCTGTGGGTACAGACACACGGCAGAGCGTCCTGCTAACGTGCACTGTCTGAAGGCTGCTGGAGAGCCGGCTAATGATCTTATCAAATCACTAGCAATTGGTTTTGAGAGGTGGTGTGGAGAGGCAATGAGGGAGGGGGGAAGGGAAGGAGGGAAGGAAGGAATATCACGCTGCTCTGCAAAAAGAGGTGAAAAGAGTGGTCTTGGCAACCGCTGACTGATACACGCAGCACTGAGCAATCTGCAGCTCTAAGCTAGCAATAAATGAGAAATTTTAATTTTCTGTGCAGCATTAGAGTGAGTACAATCCACTACATTGTCAGCCCCACACAAGTGGGCTCAGTAAACAGATTCACTCCTGGCTGAGTAGAATCAGCAACAATTCATCTGATTTTCTAACAGAGTCATCTGATCTGATCTAAGAATATCAAAAGGAGCCAGGAGCTCTGACTGACATTATGATACAAGCCATTGCATTTTGATATTTAAGCTTGTACATTTCTTAAGCACTGGTCGAATTTCTTGGCACTGTCGAGAAAGGAGAGGAGAGAAAAAGAAAAGAAAAGAAAAGAAAAGAAAAGAAAAGAAAAGAAAAGAAAAGAAAAGAAAAGAAAAGAAAAGAAAAGAACAGAAAAGAAAAGAAAAGAAAAGAAAAGAAAAGAAAAAGCCATGCTCCTGATGAAAGCATCTGTCATTCAGCACTAGGACTTGCCTTTCGAACAGCTGTACTTGATCTCAAAACTCTCACCTGCACAGCATGGTAGGCTGAATCAACTCTGCTCTTTGTCTCACTGCCTCAGATAAGCCTGTCATCAAAGTGAAGAGATAAAAAAGAGACAATCATAACTCTAATGTCATATTTGACAGAGGAAGCTGTTAGTCAAGTAGCTTTAAACTGTTTCTCCTCTACACGTATCGAGTGATTTCCTGGCAAGGTGACAAGAACTTATCACGGTACTTTTTTAATATGAGAAAGGAAAAAAAAAATACCAGAACACATGTGTCATCATAGACACACCTTTTAATGGACCTTTAAAGTAAGGAACTGGAGACTGTTTCATGAAACAAGTGTCAAAACTATCTGCACAGAGGTTCCTACATAGGCCACTGCAGACAACACATAGCAGATTAGTAGAGGTAAGAAATTGGCTCAAGTTGCCAAGAAAACAGGTTTCCTATGGCCAGATCCTGAATTTGCTACTTAAGCAAAATGCTAAGTAGAGTAGGAACCAGTCCAAAGACAGCTTCCTAACGAGAAACTGAAAATAGCTTGCTCATCATAGCTGGCATTCCAAGAAAGGTGAACAGGAGAGCTGGCCTCAGATGGGGATGTAACAAATTTAGGCTGCTGACTACTGTCAAGAAAATTGTGAACTGATCCGTCATACCAAGTAATTATCAAACCTATATTTGGATATCATTGAAGTTCCACTTTTGATAGTGCAGGATTTGAAATATTGCCAGTTTGTTTACCCGTCACATTTAACCCAGGGATCTCATAATACTTTTAAAAATAATATTCATAATTTCCTGGTCAACTGGAGCTTTTGCATATAGAAAAAGCTGGAAAAGCATAAGCCCATCCATGAGCCTATGGGAATCTAGTTGGTACAAAAAGGAGATGAGCTGGACTTAACTCTTCTGCCTGCCCAAAATGATCTTATAGAAAACCTTCAGCAGATAGTAGCTTGCCTTAGGAAGCTTTAGGTATTAGGATAGGGTGTCTTTTCAACAACTTTCAGCTGAATCAAGGTCACAGGTGGTAAATTTGGCTCCTAACCCTTTAAGTTTTGAACTTAAGGAATACTTAAACTTAATTTAAAAAATAGACTTGGAGTGTACTGTCCACTAGTTATATGTATCTAAAATAGTGTTGTATAAATAACTCTTGTACCTACCTCATCATAGCTTTGGATTCATCCCCCATAATTGTGGTGTCTAAAAGTTATGCATCTTATCCACGCCATGGATCTCAGCTGCTCCTAGGGTCAGTGGAAGGACTGGAAACCTCCACAAACAGGTCACCATGTCCTCAGGTAGGTGCATAGCAGGGGAGGCTTTGTTGCGCTCATGGGCCTGACTCTCCTTCTGGCCAACATAAGCCAGATAGTTAGCTTAGGTGAGACATGTATCTTTTAGGTGGCTAAAATTGGAGATGATGAATCCTGTACTTATAGGCAGATATTTAAATATCATAAAGGCCTGCAGTGTAAACAGGTGGAGGCTTTTCAGAGGTTTCTAAACACCTAACTCCCATACAGCTCACCAGGAACAAGGCACCCCAGGAGTATCTGAAAGTCTCGTAAACATCTATCTGCATTCTTTAGTGATAAATATTTTCAGGCATCTAATCATAAATCTCAACAGAAAAACAGGAAGGAATGATAAGACTAAAACCACAGCTACATCACAGAGGTATTATAAGGATAAATATTAGGCCTGGTTGAGATGGCGATTCATTTTCATATGACTTTTGAGATTTTGAAAGCTAATTTCTTCTTCAATAAAGAAAATCTCATCAGATAACTTGATTTTTTTTCATGAAATGAAAATATTTAATCTCTGTGATTCTTAGATGCTTAACACGCACATACAAAATCCAAACAAAAAATCATTTTATAATTAAAAAAAATATTTTTATCCAAATGCTAGATGGGGTGCTGGAAAAAAATCCAATTCTGTAGCATTTTTTCTCCTCAAAATTTGGTTAGATTAATCTCATTTCCCCATGTGTTTCAGTGTTTGTGGAATTACAGCTACTATTCTTTAGGCCATTTAAGGAAAAACTAGAATGAGAGCTCGGTGTTAAGAGTTTTGCAAAGCTGCTGAGACGTATGTGCAATTACATTGCTCATGATACAAGATTGTACGAACAAGTCCTGAATCTGAGAGCCAGCAAGGTTCCTTCTCTGTGATGTTGCACAGACACTAGACGCTGATCAACTTCTAAACAATGTTCTCACCACTGCTGTTGGATTTCCAGAAAATACCTTGGGCAACGGGCCAAATTGCCTAAAAGTTCTGCTGCTATTTCTTGACTTATTTTAAAGATTTTTTGCTTAATTTTACAAACTTTATAACTTATAATTATGTATAATCATATATCTTATTATGGCCTTATAAAAGCTAATTATACACCTGGGAATAAGGGAAGACTGGCAAAGAACTCTTATTCTATCTACAGAGGGTTTTCAGACTGGAAACCATGTAGTACATCATGTCAGATTTATTATCCGAGCACAACACCCATAAGAAATACTCTATCAAGTGCCATCAGTTGTCATTTTATTCATTGGCCTAAATTGGACCCCGGCACCCTGACACACTGTGAAGCATTAGGAGTCATGTTGTTGGATATGCAAGTCGAACTCTTGCAATCAGAGCAGTATGACAGTTCAATTACTTTGTTTTACATGAGGCCCTAATGGAAACACCTCAGAGCACCGCACACAAACAGAAAAATTTAATGTTGAGGTTCTGATAGGAATGATTTTTCACAGCCATCAAGTTAATAGAAGGCCCTGAACTTCTCTAGCTACTGCCATGCCTACTAATTACTGCACTTGCCAGGACTGATTAATAGATGAAACGAGGAGCAAGAGCCTCTGACAGAAACTGAACCTTTTTCCATCAGTGGTATCTACTACACACATGTCACTGATGCCATAGGACGTCTGTCCAACCCTCCTTGCAGGCTCCCACGCTTTCAGTGCCAAGGGAGAGCCTCTTACGTTGATCGAAGGGAAGAGGGAGATTCCCTGTCGGAAGGAACTGGATCTGGTTTTAATCTTGGCCAAAGGTTAGACTTCCAGGGATATGGGCAACACTATGAATAACGAAAGGGGAATAAGGAAAGAGAAAAAAGGAAAAGGGAGTAAGTGCTAAGCGCTGGGGACGCCCCACACCAGCCATTTTTTTTTTAATGAACCCTATGTGTGCTGAAGGGTAAGAGAATGGAGACCCTTCGATAATTTTTACATCTGACCTGTGAAATGCAGGTCACTCAGCAAGCATGAAACATAATACTTCCTAAGACCCAGACAGAAGAAAGGTTATTCCTACTGTGTCATAGCAGCTAAGCCACAGGAAGCTGTTTAAACACTCTGCCAGCTTTCCTGAAATAAAACAGTTTTAGTTTCATGTGTGTAGTGGATTTTTACCTTACGCTTCTGAATTTGAGCCACAATTATCTTATCTGCAGAGAGATTAAATGGTCGGGCTATACTCCCTCCTTTTCTGCTCCTTAGCCAGAGAGGTCTGCTAATCTCCTGGGGCTCTTGGGGACCACAGCAGGCACTGTGTCCTACCTTGCTGGTTGCTGGATTGGATTTTCTGGAACATGGATTGGAACATTTCTGGAAGGGTTTCCTACTGCTTGTGCTCAAGACGCCATCCAGCTGCCCAGTTTTCATGAACAGCATCATGACTAGCAGTTTTGCATCCTTGGTTATGTTCTTCTGTGTATTTACTTCCTCCTCATTCATACTGACTTTACTTCACAGTGCTATTTTTGAAATCACACTAGATCAAATACTCTACTCAGTTCCTCCTCTTGCAAAATCACTACTGGACAGTAGATAAATGAGGATGTAGTTTAGCCCACCATGTATAAATTCGTGTGAGCTTAGATATTAAGCACAGGGCATTTGCAGATTTACCTCTCAATATAACTGGACTCTCCTCTGAAATTACAGTAAAATAATTACCTTTAGGGTGGTGCAGAATTCAGCACGTTTTTTTTATCCTACTATTTCATTCAAGTGTCCCTTTTTCATATCATCTTTTACCCTTGCTATGAATGGTCAATACAGTAAAAGACAAAAACAAAAGTTTTACTCTCTTGCTAAGAGGAAGCCTAATGAGTGTATTTTAGAGAAAAAGTGTTTTCTATCCATGCCTTTCTGGCATAGCTTTCTGATGGATTTTTAAGGTAAAAATAATAATTCAAGAAAACTTAAATTCATGTCAGCTTCGTGATTATTCTGCACACATACATATTCCCTGAATGAATTCCCTGTCACTGTATAACCAGTTTGGGTCTGGGGTGAACAGGAAGAGCTGGCAAATAGAGCCAGCTCTTTGCTCTTCTCACACAGAGCTCATCAATCTCTTTTCCACCTTCAGACACCAAAGGTCAGTTCAACACTGAACTAGTTACTTCCTTCTTCTGAAGCTGTTAATTGCGAGGTTGTTTCTTTATCTGTTATGATGCAGCAAAAGGGATCTTTGCTGGATCCAACCTCTTCCTTAAGTCTTGAAGTCATCAAAACATGTATTATGTAGGGAGTGCTTTATATTGCATTCTCAAAACATGGCAGAAGCATAGCTACTTTGTCATCCTTACTCTTTAAAAGCTGCAGGTGACTGTATCAGCTCCAAGACTACAGAAATCTCTACTTTACATCAGAAAGAACATGAGAGTATTGCATCTTCTTAATGCTCCATGAAGTAGAAAACTTGTCTGTGGTCGAACTTCAAACTTGCTAGCCCAGAAATAATACACATTATGTAAAATGTAACTTGCAGCTTGAGGCCTAGGCACATATTAATATTCAGAAGACTGACAACCTTGTGGTTCCTACTCCTCACAACCAGACCGTTGGCTAGGAAATGACCTGCAGCTCCTTGGCACTATCAGAAGCTTCACTAGCTGTGCTTAGAATGTCTTAGGAAAAACAATTTTATTATACATCATTACCCATATCTAACACAAACGACAGTTAAGCTACACTATCTTTGCTTTCTGCTATATCTATCCCGGCCAGATTCCCTTCCAGGTCCTAAACTATAGGGAGATTTTGCAAGCCATACACCTCATCAGTAAACACTGTCCCAGGACAACACTTGTTCAACACTTTGCTTGGATGCCAAGCAAATTGCTATTAGAACTACTTCAGCCAGAAATAGCATAGATGTTTTCTGGGACTTAATTTGCAGTGTCCTTCTGGTTGTTATTTGCCTTTTTTGGTGTCATCTGAGGCACTACAATGTGACATAAAATTCCCCAATTCTAGTGTGAGAATTATCCAAAGCCACTTGCACCACGCAAGACAGGATCCAGTGATGAATCAGACCAGCATTCCTTTGCTCAGATGCACGAGATACATAAGAAAACTTCTGCCTACGAAAACTTTTAACACTAGTTATTTGGCTGGTAAAGCTAAAGAAGCCAGAACATCAAGAAATCAGAACCACAAATTCAAACTCTCTGGCATTTGGAACTACTTCACAGAAAGCTACATTCTCACCGCCTACTCTCCAAACACACTCAGGTGCTGGCATTTTCACCCAGACTAATTAACAAATAGTGTGGCAATTAAATCACATGGCCTCACCATTGAGTTCAGAAAACTCCCTTACATTGCCGCAGAGTATAGCAACATAACTCATAAAATTATTTTATAACAACAATTTAAGTGAAGCAAATATCATGAAAATACAACACAAATGTGATAATTATTCTAATTTATGTGATAACAATATTACATGTAAACTAAACAGTCTTACCCAAGTCCATCCAACTTTGAATGGCTTACCTACTGCAAAAATGTGCCTTGAGTATCCAGCAATTATGTATATCTGGAGTGACGTATGGTGACTTTTCTATATCTTGACTTTGCAAAGCATCCCAGGACAGCTCTACAGGGAAGCAACTCTTTTAGAAGATTCTCCAAGAAGGAGAGATTTGG
>JAVCKT010023354.1:0-20650 GCA_032273925.1 Rhynchotus rufescens
AGCAAAAGTGTCCGAAGAAGGGATGTTGTTGCAGTCCCGTGTTTGGTTTGCCATTGCCTTGACTGTGGTAGTGTAGTTGGGTGCCCCAGCTTTGTCGTTCTTTTAACCTTAACCTTAAAATTTTAGTAGTATGAAGCTAGTTACCTGAATGCCACCTGGATTACCTGAACTCCTCATCATACAATGTGATTATCAGAAATGGCATATACTCAGATACAAATTCTTATTTATAGTCTTTCTGCCTTATGCATATGAGGTGGAGATGAGGAGACATGTATTCTCTATACTCAGAAATATTTGTGATTATCTATATGCGTGTGGTTTGTTTTGTTGTTTTCTTTTTGTTTTGTTTCATTTTTTGAAATGAAATTAGCAGTCCATCAGAACTTTTTTTTTTTTTTTTTTTTAACATCCATCTGGAGATTGCTGTCTGCATCCCTTCTTTCATTATATGGGAAATGATAGGTTCTATATGTTGAGAGAATTAAATTACTACAGAGACTTTCTCTCTAACCCATGTGGCAGATTGTACCTTTTCCCTCAGTGACAAAGTGAGTAGACTTGGCTGGTTTATAGTGAAATAAGCAGGTAATATTTTCTCAAGCAGTCTGAAAATAGACTTTAGTAAAGAAGGAATTCAGCTGTTTGCATCATGTCTTGCTGCTGTTCCATTACTGTTTGAGCAAATTCAGCTGTCTTCTCACAAACTCTCACACTGACTAGTATTTTACATCATCCCTGCTCATGTGGCACCCACTGCTTTATTGCTGGGAGCAAGAGGTTGTTATATTTGAGAGGAATGTGCTCAAGGTCTAACTGTAAATCTGTGTTCACCTAGTGAAATCCCTCCTAAAAGTTACAGTGAAACTGTCAAAACTGAAGCAACATACTTGCACTATGTCACAGATCTTCAAAAGTGCTTTAACCCCAAACCTTGATTGATTTCAGTGAACCTGTTTTTCCCTTGCACTTCGACTTTGCAGCGTGTCAAAGTGCTCCAAAACACCTCCTACCCAGCATATCTCCACTCTGATGCTTACTGAGGGTTTGAAATCTCCTATACATGCTTCTGTGAGATCTCCAGAAAATCTAATCATAAATGTGAGTGCCCAGGGCTCATCTCTCTTTTTCTTTTAGAATAGCTTTGGCTGTAGAATGGTCTAAAGATCCTCAATCACAAAGACTTCTGGTATATGGATTTGAAGTCTATCTCCTTGATCTCCACTGACCCCTTTATCACTATCAAATTGTAGGGTAAGGACTTTGGAGCAGTGAAGACTAATGCTTTTTAGCATGGGATAGACTGGATGCTAAAGCCTTCTTTGCTGTTGCTGCTGATCTTGGGCAAATCAATATAACTCGGCCTTTATTTCTCACATCCTCCTCCTATAAAAGAGGGGGATGCTGAATATTACATACAGTGAGACATTCAGATACTATGTCAGTCAAAACCGTAAGAATGCTTTTTCCGTGAGGACAGGATAAAGGTGGCAGATTTGGTAGTATTCAATGTATATTTGCTTGTTTGTTTGTTTTAATTTGTTGGATATTCGAAAAACCTTTTAAGTTTCAAAAACAAATCAGATTCTTTAGTTGGAAATGTCTTGTTTTTAAATGTCCTTCATTGTTACTTAGAAAAAAAATGGCTTAAATGAAACCTTTTACTTCCATGAAAAGGAAATGTTTTGTTTGATCTAAAATATGGTTCTTTTAAACTTCTTTAGCAGCTTTTAAAATGCATCTACATTACTTCGTTTTTTTCCAGTTGCAGCTGAAATGCTATTTTCTCACATTTTCATAAACTAAGAAATCTGTTACTTGCTACAGTACTATCGATAAACTCTCACTAGAAATACACACTTGCTGTACAGAAGTGAAGTTAAATTTATCAGTCACTTTGACTTTCCTGGTCACTAGTATGTCAAGCGTATATAAAACCAAAATCAGTTACTTTACCTTCAGGACACCTTGTAAGATTGATCTGTGCAATCTACAGTTTAAGAGGCAAAGAAAAGCTGAGATTGTATCTGCAGTTACTTCAAAATATCATTCGTTGTTGCGAATGATTTGTGTCTGAGAATCTCTTGCCACCTCTGTTTGCACAGCTAGGTATGTCTCTCAGCAGGACTGAGCTCTGGACAAAGTTGTTTTTGATAAACCCTGAGATTCCCAAGCTGCCTTCTTTTCTGCAGAGTGATGCCATCGTGATTTATGAAAAGAAGAGCTCCTAGAGTTTGTTTTGCTTGTCATGTGGGTAAAATGCTCCAAAACAAAAACTTTTTTTTTTTCTTTTTTAGTAACAAGATATTATGTGAGAGACTTTTTGCTGGGCTCCTGGAGTGGGAAACTTTGCAGCAAAATTGAGAATAATATTTATCCATCTAAAGTGAACTTTGTGCTCATGCATCCTCCTCAGTGTTTTAAACTGTATGTAACTTCTATAGGATTCTAGTTGTCCTTTAACACTTTCATTGGAGACCGGGCTACTTGGGACCTTGCCAAAGACAGATACCTTCATTCCCCTTTGAATAAAATGGTTCTGTGCTTTGCTCAGTCTTCCAAAACCACGTGTCACTGCTACATAACCATGTAGCACCTTTGCCAGTGCAGACTGACAACCCTGCTTTTTCCACCCATTCTGTGTTTCTTGAAGGCCCTGCAAGCAACACTCTCCACATCGCTGTCACTGCCATGTATAGCTTGGTCAATTCCTCAGTTTTGACAAACTGGAGTATTTAGCTGCATGTTCAGGTATGAAGTTGTGGGAATAAGTAAATTTGTGACTGTGTTAAAGGGAAGACACTTTGTGTGAGATTTAGGAACAGACATTTGAAAATAATTTAGTTCTTAGAAACAGCAGTAAAATAGTGAAAGGAGTTCAAAGGAAAACTAGTAATGAGACTTGTAGATGAGTCAAGTTGTTTTTTTAAAGAGCCTGAATCTTTCTGCTCTTTAACGAGAGTGAAATCAAATTTCAAAAACAGCTAAAGCTTCTACAAACTGCAGTTATTACAGAATTCTGCAAAATATTGAAAGGAAAGCTTTACCTCTAAGGTTAGTATGTCCCTGTGGCCTTCGAACAAATTAACATTCTCTGTGTGCATGTATAGGGATGTCAGCTCAGTGTTTGAAGTAGTATGTCACAGCCTCCAGAGTGGTGTGCAAGGAAGATTGCTTCAGGAGAAAAATACAAGTGCAAGCTCTCTTTTATAGCTTCTAGAATTAATTTACACAGTGTCTTTCATCTAACCATTTGAAAATAGTTCAAAAATTTTAACTGGTACAGTCTGTATTTCATGGCAAATCATGTTCTGTTACTTTGAATTTTGCAATCACTGCGCTTTCTTTCACTAGAACCAAAACACTAGGTAAAAATCTGTCTCTTCCTGTGATGTTTGAAGACTAAATAGAAGAAAGAGATGGTGGCACTTACATATGCTAAGCTGCAGATGCAGAAAGTGTTTCTGGTTCTGAAAGTGTACGAATCTGATAGCTTTGCAAATTCCTGCCATTCATAATGGTGATGATACTTAGGAACATATAACAAGTTTATAAACTCTGTGAAAATGGAATAATGATTAATTTTCAGATCATCATTGAACCAAAATTCTTCATCGTTCTCCATTTCTCAAAGCTTCTGAGGAGGTTTTTACTTCTTACTTTCCTAGCTATACTCATAGTTATGAAATTTTTCTGACTTACAGGCCAGAATGCGAAATAAATATATGAAGAATGACTCCCATTTAAATCATAGATCGCCAAGCAGTTTGGTTCTGTTTGGTTCAGTTTGGTTCTGACCTCAGTTGTTCCAGCAGACAGAAATGTTTTTGTTTGTTTTTTTTTCCCCATGGAAGGTTATTCATCCCATTAATTCTACTTTTTAGATTACAATCTAACTTTCAGCCTCCTCAGTATATAGCCAGCTCACAGATGTAGGGCTAGATTATGTTATTGATTGTATCTGGCCAACTGTTACTTAAATCCATGTAAATTGGGATGATTTGAATTAATTTAATTGAAATGTGGTTTCAATGGTGTGTTAGTAGTTTAAAATAGGAGGAGGTGGAGGTGTACATCTTATTGGAGATTCAATAATGTATTGAATTAATTCACTTTAGTTTCTTAAGGTTACAGTATGCATCTCTGAAAAGAAACCGCCAGCATTGTAGAGTTAATTTGCACCTGCCTAAAAAAAAAAAATCCTTTATCTATGGATCAAAATGTTTGCACTATTCTTGTAAATATTCTGATAGGGCCATTTTCGCCAGTGTATCCTCACTGGATCCTTTCAAAGAGCATCTGGCATGGACTTGTTTCATTATTTCCAGTTATTTTTGGGATCACTAATACAGTCCATACGTAGTCTTTCTTATTTTTTTTTTCCTCATAGGTAAAACTCTTTTCTTTCTTGCTGTTGCACAGTGTGCTATTTGTTTCATTTTTTACTGATGTCATTTTGCTGACATTCATAGATTTTATACAGTTGTTACCCTGTTATTAGGGCTTACATGATTTAACAAAACAAACTGTTCGCAAGGCATTCTATGAAGATGTACAGGCATTCAACATAGCACTATTAAACTTTCTTAATAGTTCTTTCATTTATGAGTGTCACTGCTTATCTCTGTGACCCTCAGATTAATGTTATTTTGGTCTTTATAGTGGTAGCCAATGACCCACTTACCCACTTGGTCTTTAAAGTTGTCTCAGTGTTTCTCTTGGCCTTGTTAGGTGTATTCTACCAGTTTATGCAGCTATGCACTTCCCATACTACATCAGAAGGACTTTTTTTTTTTTTTTCTCCTGACCTGGCTAAGTTAAATAAAGAAATATGTAGTCCTGGTTGCCTTTGTCTTTCCTTAAATCTCTGATGCTATAGAGTTTTGTTTGCTTGCCATCCTGCCTCATGCATTTTTCTTTTCCTAGTGTCTAAGGCATGTGGCGTTTTGGAACATGGCATGCGTGCTTGGGTCCAGTGGGCACTTGGATTAGTATTGTTTTTCATCTTCACTTTTTCTTTCTTAGGCTCCTAAACTTGTGTGATCAGTTTAAGTGAAGCTTCAAGACAGCTGGCTCAGTCAATTCCCTGATAAGCCTTTTTTTTTTTTTTTTTTTTTTTTTTTAAATCAGGCTCATTCCTGCTTTTCTACACTGATGGTTGCTACAGACAGGAACTGAAACTCGTTAGGATCACAGGGATCACAGATAGCAGTATCAAGTGCTATAGAAAACTTTTGTAGAGATTGTATGTTTCAGCAGAAATGGCTAGAGCTCTGAGCATGAGTTGGGATTGGAGCAAGGAGGGAGGTGCTGCACTGGATCCCGTTATCCTAAGAGGATGTGGAAGTATCTCTAGGGAGGCCATCACTGGTTACCTTGACAAAGTTAAGAGTGCCTGAGTCTAGTGCTGGAGATAGATAGTCTTCAACTGGGAGGCTGACCTACATTCCACAAAGTCCCTACTAACTATTCTTGTGAATCTCTGACATCTGTTTGGTTGGAAAACCAAACAGACGATTAACCAGTGTAGCAAATTAATAAATAAAAAGAACAAAAAAGCTATGCTACAGACTAAAAGTAAAACATAATGTGCGAGAAGAAATGAAAGATGAGGGAGTGTCCGGATGTTTTGCGGTGACTTCTAGTGACAGAGTTAAACAAAAGAGAAAGCTTCCAAAACCAGGCATTTCTTTTAGCATTTTAAGTGAAATAAGTTATTTACTGAAGCTAATGTTGAATTTAATGGGACTTTACAGCACAAAGATTACTGAAACCTCTGCAGGAAACTGAAATAACAAGATATAAGCAGTAAGATGGTAACTAAAGAGGTGGAAGAGAAACAGAAATATATTACAGCTGAGATACTTACTTATAGGATTGAATGGGTGAAATGTAATGGAAAAGTTGTAGGTTTTTTTTGTTTTTTTTTTTTTTTTTGGTAACGATTCTCCACAAATGATTTTTCGTCTTCAAATACACAAAACACTTTTGGGGAAAAGAATACTGGACACATTACTTTGTAGTTGACATAAAGGCCCTGTTGTTATACCTTCTGTATGTGGTATGTAGACCACCAGTAAGCAGATGGCATTCCCCTTCTGCAAGAGAAAATGGCAGCTCAAGAGACATGACTGATAGGACCAGTTGATGCCCATGGGGACAGATCATCCTCTGAAGACAGAAAACCTCTGCAGAGAACTCTTGCAAGTGAGCTCCTGCAAGTGAGCTCCAGCCACAAAGAGCAGAGAGGGCTTACAACAGCTGTAGTTAATGAGGAGAGAGTATAGCTCTTCTTATTTCACTTGAACCTAAAGGGTAGAGTCATTCAAGACATATTCCTGGTGTTATTTTGAACCTTGAGGAAAGTTAGATTTCTTTTAGCTTCCCCTTTTATTTACTTGCTTTTGGTTACCACTTAGGAACCCCATGAGGGCAGGCTTCTTGCAACTCAACCCTAGGAGTTGTTGAGTGAAACTTAGGTAAACCCTGAGAACATTTTATCTGTATCAGAAGCTGTCCAACGGTGATCTTCCTCTGTTATGACAAGGATTCATTAAATGTAACTGCTTAGGTTCCAAGAAGGGCAAAACAACAGGTGTAAACACTTCAAAAAAGCACCTGGAATGTGGCAGTCAACATCACCTAAGCCTCATTTGCTCTTATAATGAGATGCAGAGTGATACAAAACCAACATGACATTTACAGTTAGGAAATGATAAATGTTCTCTTGCACTTGACAGCAAATCACAGCTTTTATTCCTGTACGTGGAGATCTTCTCTTGATCATCTTCTCCTGGCAAAAGTATGAAACTGCATGGATTTCCTGTCGTCCAGGGGCCATGGGAGGTGTATCAGTTCTAAGAGATGCCCTTTATTATTCTAAGAACAACAAAACAAATGATGTAAAAGTGTCATATACATGAGCTGGGGAGCTGTGACTGGGTATCGTTCCTGTAACAAATGTCCACAAAAGCTAATAATTGGGCCTACTTAAGGGTGTCCAGTCTATGGTTTAAGATTCTAACTCAACTTTTCCAGGATTATTTACATTAAAAAGTTGGTCTCTAATACATTTCTCTATGAAGATATGTTCTGAAAAACTAAATTAATTTAAACTTATCACAAGTTTCATAAGCAAAAACCCTTTGGCCTGCACAGAGGAGCAAGAAAAGATCTAAAGATACTGGTTATACATTGCATTATATGTAACCAAGCTAAGTCAGTTTAATTCAATGCCTGCCTGACTTTTAAATCAGACATGTTTAAGGTACTGTGATTGTGGTGAAAATAAGTTCTTCAGTTGAAAGTACAAGGAGAGTAAATTGTTTAAAAACTTGCACCAAAATGTTAACATTTGTTTTTGCTGTACCTGGATGTGAAATAGCAAATGTCTGTACATCAGAGAAGAATGGTACAAAATGAATTAAAAAAATCACAATAGGTATTATCTGCAGTAGCCTAGCAATGTAACATGTAGAAGTAACGCTTTCAGTTTCCAGCAGTTAAGAAAGCACCTTTTTATTAAAAACAAAAAGAGAATTCACTATCTGCTGATCTGTCAGATTAATCCAAGAACTCTTCCAATGCCAATGGATCTGTTTGCCCCAATATTTACCCCAACAGAAAAACCAGAGTTGCTGAATGCCTTCTTTGCTTCAGTGTTTACCAAGGGCAGCTCTTTGGAATCCCAGACCCTAGGGACAAGAGAAGAAGCCTGGATAGGAAGACTTGCCCCAGGTAGAGGAAGGTTGGGTCAGAGAGTGTAGGAAGGCACTTAGAAGAAACTCTGAGTGGGTACACTGAACCAGCCATACAAGAAGGTTAACAGAGCACATAGCTTGTTTAACAATACGTTTAAAAGATGCACGTTTAACGAAGTGCATTTAAAAGAAGCACATTTAACAAAGCACATTTAAAAGAGGCATGTTTAACAAAGCACACAGCTCTGTCTCTAAGGTGGCCTTGAGGAGAGAAAAACAAGAAGTCCATTGAGGAAGCGAGACAAGCAGAGATGGATGTAAGGGAGGAGCATCAAGATATGAACTGACCAACCGACAACCAAGCCGAAATGCGCGTTGTCCTCTTGAAGCAGAGAATTGTCCTATCAAGGAGTGCGTGCCTGTGTGTAGGGATAGAATAATTGTGTATAAGGGCTAGTTATCTGCAATAAAGTGGATTCTTCCTATGATTCATATTGAACCGTCTGAAGTCCATTTTGTACCTCACCCCAGTATAAGAGGGGTGTGGACCTTCTAGAGAGGGTCCAGCGGAGGGCAACCAAGATGATTAAGGGACTGGACCATCTCTTGTATGAGGAGAGACTGAGTTGGGCCTGTTTTCTCTGGAGAAGAGAAGGCTGAGAGGGGATCTGATTAATATGCATAAGTACATGAAGGAGGAATGTAGGGAGGAAGGGGCCAAGCTCTTCTCAGTGGTGGCCAGTGACAGGACAAGGGACAATGAGTGTAAATTGAAACACAGGAAGTTCCATCTCTATATGAGGAAGAACTTCTTCACTATGAGTGTGACAGAGCACTGGAACAGGCTGCCCAAGGAGGTTGTGGAGTCTCCTTCTCTGGAGGTCTTTAAAACTCGCCTGGATGCCACCCTGTGCCACATGCTCTAAGTGTCCCTGCTTGAGCATGGGGGTTGAACTAGATGATCTCTAGAGGTCCCTTCCAACCTTAACTGTTCTGTGATTCTGTGAAACTTGTGTATAGTCCTTTCTCTAACATATTTTTTTTCTTTATTCCTAGATTATTAATTATATAAATTAGTTAAATTCTTCACAATATGCTTCAAATGTCTTATTTATTTAGCACTGCACTTAGAGTATTATAACATTTTCATATTGCTAGCAAATGTGCAAATAGCTTGGAAAGTACTTCACACTTTTTTCTGGTATCTTTTGAAGACATTGGTGTCAAAACAACCTTAGTATCTAGCTTAAAGTATTTCAAAAATATAAATGCACTGCAAAGATACCTGCTCCTATTATTCCACTAGTAGAAATTATGTTTAGTCCTCTTAGAAAATAATGATTTATTTGAATAAATGTCAATCACATTTTTAAAGGATCTAGCAACATGTTTAGCTAGCCTTGCAAAAGTAAAATTGATTTATTTTTGGATATTCATTGTTACAACAAGCAATATGATTTTAAAAAAAGGCATTTTAATATATTCAAGAAAGAGGTAAGCTGTCATTCTGAGCCTACCTTGTTGGATATATTTGAGTTTATCATTGGTTATTATTTCAAAAAGATATTATTCAGAAAGGTGAGAAGAATTAGTATTAGATGTCTTCTGAACAAATAGAGGTCTAGCAATGAACTAATCACCTTTGGCTTTCGTAGTTCACAGAGATAAACACTTTCAAGCATGAGTCATCTTATCTTAAATTAGGTGCCTGAAATAAGTCATATGAACTGTCCTCACAGAGTGTCCATTTCTCTACGCTGACTAATAAAGGGAACTCAGACAACTAGCTCAAGTATATGTGATGCACAAAATGATATAAATTTAGGTGAGATAAATCCCCCAGGGTGAAATGAAAGCTTTCTCATCCCACTATTATTTCGCTTTTGACTGATCTGTCATGTTTGTATTTACTGTGAATATTTGATTGTCATAATTCAACAATAGTCATTCATTCATTCAACAATGAAAAAGAGAGTGATCTCCAATTCAAAAGAAGAAAACAATTAACCAAACACCCTAGTCCAGTGTTCACTGTCTTTATTTTCCTTTTTATGCATGTACACCTTAATACTTCTCTATGAGCATATATACATTGCATAAGGAGACAATATAGGGTCTTGGGTTTTGCTAAAATTTTCTGGTAAGTTGAAATGTGCTATTGTGGGTTTAGAAGGATTTGCACTGATATTAAACAGGATTAGTAGAAGTAATAAAAAAACCCTTGTGTAGATGGATATATTTCTGTTTAGAATTATCTTGTTTGTGTTTCTTAGGTAATTTTCTATGAACTAAAAGACCCATTTAAAAGATGAGTTTCAGTCTTCACTGATTTAGAGAAATTGGCTGAAAATTATACAACATATATATCATCTATCACTGCTATTTTCTTTTTTAGAAAACAACAGATACTCAAACTAGATTTTCATGTGCACTACATTGACCGGATAAATTAACTTGATACTTGAAGTACTGGCAATCCGTGTTGCCAATAATTTACAACTGAATGTTCATTTTGTGTGGATGCCTCCTTACAGTGGAGAACCAGCCTTTTTATCATTGTCTGTGATCAAACTCGCAAGCTAAAGTCTGCCATTGCATAGAGAATAGGCACTTAAATTGGTAGACACAAGTCTTAAAGTATAAGAGGTCATGAAATATAAGAGCAAAGCTACTCTACAGATTACTGTATGGAGAAAGATGGCTACAAGATGAGCTTAAGGGATGTCATTTAAGCAGCAGAAAGCAAATAGGCTAATTTATCATCCTTCTTGGCAGCCTCTGTGTGAAACCACTTTAAGACATCTATCTGAAACAAGTGCTGGATCAAAACTGGGATATGCTCGTTGGTTGGTTTGTGCATGCCAGCAAATGTAACTTTGTTTTGATTAGTAATGCAGGTAGAAAACAATCATTTTTCTACATATTTGAAATATCTATGCATTCAAAAAGCCCAGACTAACACAGAAAGATTTCAGGCTAGTTTAAGCTTTTGCATTTATAAGATCTATGTTTGAACCTATGTAAGATGTAGTGCTGAACTTCATATTTCATTTAATATTCAAGAATGAGTAAATTATAGAAAGCAGAGTTGAGAAGATTATTATAGAAATATTAAGTTATATAAACAATCTGTTTTTCATTTCACATTGCAAATTTACACTGCCTGGTGAACCTGATGTTGATGTAGCATTGATGATGTTCTGATCCTTTGTGGATCCTTTGTGTCCTCAATGACATCAGTTAAACTATTTGATGAAAAAAAAGCTGGTTAGCAAAATATGCATTACAGATAAAATCATTAGGCTGATAATAGTAATGATAATGTACAACTGATACTGACAGATTTAAACACCTTCGTAACATTTTATTCTTGAAAACTAAAGTATGTATTTTAATAGAAGTGTTTGCAGCAGAAAGTATTCCACATTTATCGTAAAACCACTTTTCTTGCATCACAACATTTATAAATTAAATAATTTCACTGAGTGAAATAGCAAGTATAATAACAAATTATTCTTTCACTCCTGTTAAAAACCACCATTTTAACACAGAGCTCTGGCAGTTGCCTGATGCTTTTAGTGCATACTCGTAAACTAGCTGGATTAATCTCTGGATTCCATGGGGAGGGGGCTCCCTTGAGGAGAGGTCCTGAGGTCAGGAAACTGGGAGCAGCCAGAGCAACTTGAAGTTAGTCTTCTGGTTGGACTCTTGATTACCGAGGCTCATGCCTGTGTGTGATCATGGCTATGTCTATGGTTATGGCTATGCTGGCGACCAGCACTCCTATGGCATTCCTGGGCCAGGGACTGACAGCCCTGGGCTGAGCTGAAATGGGGCTTTGGTCTCTGAGGTGCCAGGTGTGGCTAGTCAGAGTCTGTCACTGAACAAGTGGTGGGGGGTGAGTGACACAATGCACTTCACTCGTATGAAAGAAATAGTAATAGGGTTTATTGATATGGACAATAATTTCACGAGATTCTATGGCAAGGTCACTAATTATTCACTGCATGGAGGTTTAAGATAATACACAATTATCATGGACACCCTCCCGTTGGGTCACGAGGTTCAGATTGGAACCCCTTGCTCTACAGGCTCCTTCTGAGTGGAGTCTGGGTGCGGCTGGATTCCATCCTAGTCCCAGACCTGGTCAACAGTTTATGACTAAGGGATTTTGTGCACATTTACATAGTAAAGTTTACAAGTTCAGAAAGAGAGCGCGCTATATTCACTTACCACAAATCTGTTGCGGAAAGGGGATCTCTCAACCTCCAGGAGTAACCTTGAGAGGCGTCCCTGCTCAAGGGGAGATCCTGATGTGCAGCCTGCTGCCAGTAAGGAGAGCTCAAGGGGCTCTTGGACTGTCCACTCATAGTCATTCTTTCATTTTAGAATACTTTTGTCTGGTGTATGCACCATCAGCCTTATCTCCCCATCAGGATGCAGCCATCAGGACTTATTGCTGGTTAATGTCTGAGTCCGGGAGAAATCAGGAAGCCAACTACCAGTGTCAGATAATATCACTGGTGCTTAACACCTGAATAGGACTACATGTGAAAAGCCAGGTTGAGCTGGGAAAGGAGCATATCTGTCACAGGGCCATAAAGACATATTGGTGCTTTCAGAGCTCCCAAAATTAATTACTTTGATAGCAACAATATCAATAACAGTTACAAATAATAGTAATAGTACAATTAATATTTTCTACATCCTCAGTAATTACCTCATTAATTCTTAATAACAGAAAGTCTAGGCCACAGTCTTTGCTGGAAACAGCTTATATATTAATTTCTTTGATAAACATTGCTAAAATGCTGTAGGTGAAAATATCATCTTTGCTTTTATAAATAGACATAGTTTTTAATTTTAATAACATATTTTATTCAGGTGAGGTTTAGAGGACCAGTACTTGAATGATTTTTTTCCAATCACAAAATATATTTTTACATTCTTTTGTCCTTTCATGAGAATAATTTAAAGGTAGTTTTTTCAGTGACTCCATTCAAGTAACCTACAAGTATTAAAGAATGTAAACTCTCCAAAATTATTCATATGCTTAAGTGCTTGAGGATATATCCATACTGCTAGATAAAGGGGTCAGGGACTAATATCATTTTCAGATTGCTTAAATCTGAAGGTAGCATTTAAGCTGTTCTAAAGATCAGGGGTCCAATGCTCCAGCTTTTCTTTTTCCACATTTTTGTTTTTCAGTAAAGCTTCATTCAAAAACTCTGTAGACACCATCCAATGTTTTCTTTAAAGGTACTATTTTATCTTCTGCCTTTATGGTCTTTGTGCAGAAAATTCAAATATTGGAAAGAAGTTTTTCTCAGAGTTCCCATCAGTTATCTAAGACTAGGAAAGAGAAGTTCAACCCCACACCACTTCTTAGTGGTTTTACTAGAGACATTAGATTTCTGACACTTATCACCACTACCAGTTCTAGTCTGTTTTTTCTAATTAAGTAACTACTTAACTACTAAGATTAGACATCCTGCCACTTTGTATGCTGGTTCCTTGAATTTCATCCAGTCCACTTTATAAAGACAGGATAAGAAAAAAGCCAGGCTAAAGATTTCGTGTTTATGAATTCATGCAGGTAAGGCAATATTAAGTACTGTGATACCTAAATCTTCCTGTCAACTCGGATTTAAAGGCTTAAGGCTAAGATAGCTGTATCACAGGATTTTCATATATGACAAACAGATCAAGCTTCTAATTACATTTTTACATATGACTGGAAAGCAGACTGGCTGCTTGTTTACCCATTTTAGATTCTTAAATTCATTTGAAACACTGGCATCTCATTGCAATTGCTGGAGTGGAATTATTAGCAAAAGTCCAATATCTTCCTTATCAGGCTTGTTACAGACTACTACCACACAAATTATACTATAAAATAACCATACAATGATTAAGTTCTATAGGTTTAGAAGTAAATAAGAAACAGTAGGATCTTTAAGCTGAAGAATATAAAAGGATTGAAACTAAATTATATTTGAAGAATACATAATGTAAATTCTTTCCTTCCATCTTGTCTCATCTCCCACACCTCAAGTTCTACTTTGCACTGCTGAGAAAAGTGAGAGATGAGTATTTCTCATCTGCCGGGCATTGTATCAGTCCATGATATTCTTTTTTTTTTTTTTTTTCTCTCATTTGTGTTGGATTCAACTTACAATATTTTAACAAGACCTTAGTATATGCAACTGTTTATGAAAGACAAAGATGAAGATTCCTACTAGGGGTGTCAGACCCAGCCTGGACCACTGGTGTAAACTTCATTCATCAATTCAATGGTCAGACAATGCCTTCTAGAATAGCCTGGAAAACCGATTTGAAGATGATGACAGCTTTTAACCAGGTACAAATAAGGAAAGAGTGGTGACCAATACATCATGAATTATAGGCGGAGAGCTGCCAAATGAAGCCAGTTAATAAAAACACATTCTAATTAAAGGATGCTCCCTCTGTTTTATCTCTCTGCCTGCATGCCAGATGCAATGGCTCTCATTATTCATTCACGTAACCTGCTTGAAAGCACAAAAGAAAGGAAAGTATTTTGTTGGTTCTACTGGAAGAGATTAAATAGGAAAATGGATCAGGGGAAGTAGAAATATGTTTTTCTGTGCTTTGAAAAATGAAATTTTATATTGAATCTTTTAGAACTGCTGAAGACTGGTGAGACATTGTACTTTGTGTCCCACAACTTTCAAGGCTACAATACTTCTCAGAGTACATGATGCAGTCTAATAAAGACTGTATTCATCATCTCCAAGATAAAGACTATAATCACCACTCAGCAACAATCCTCAGGAGCAGTTGTCAAAGAAACTTTAAGAATGAAATTTGCTTAGGAGAGTAAGACAGAAATGAGAACCTAGCAATATGTTGGAAGAAGATGAAATTTAATATAACCACTTTATGGATGGAAAGCAGGTTGACCTGTTACTCAGTTACATGACTGAGCAAAACTTTCCTTAGCTGACATGATCAAGCATTTTATTTCTGCAACCAGATAACTGCTTATTTAAAAAAGCTAAATTGCCTTGCTATAATCAGCAGTATGATTATTTAACTACAATTCTTATTTTCTTTAGAGGTAAACCTCTTCATTTTAGATTTTATTTGTGTTCTTTGGAGGGGAGAGGGTGGTGAGATGATTTTTGTATTCGATCTGAATCAGTAGTCACAAGAAGTAATATTCCCAGAGCTATCTGGAAAGAGCTAGTTCAAAAAGGTGTAAGTATTGGTGTTAGCATGGCTCATAAACATGGTAGGCAATAACAGAGATAGCAGCATTAATAAAATAAAGATGGCTTACCAATAATGGTTGTTTTCAAAGAGATTGATTCTGCCAAAGGATAAACACAGAGATCAGCATACAAACTCTTCCCTAAACATCTGTATTTATACTTTCTGGACTTTACATGAAATTTTACCAAAAAAAAAAAAAAAAAAATAGAGATTTAAGTGTCATTGATTAAAACAGGAAATTTGCTATGTTGCTATTATTGCTGCAATTCGTTACAACATTGTAGGAAAATAGCTATGCAACCTTTATAACAACTAATTCATATTTGGAATGTCTGTCTGTTTACTGATTTTTTGACTTTTGAGGATCTTTAAAAAGTGACTGCATGAAATGTCATAGAGTGTTTTTCAGCCCGCTTACAGAATTGTGAAATGTGTTTGTATTCAAATAAAATAAATAACCTTCAAATGAAACAAATAAATAAAATAAACCTTCGTCCACATTTGTTCAAGGGTTTCAATATCTGGACTAGCTTGTTATTTGTCTTGCAGCAGATTTTCCAGATCATAATTGTCATTGGCTTACAGTAACAGGCTTGAAGACTCCTTTATACTATTTAATTTCCAATAAATCAAAAAATCACTTGATAATGGTCTCTCTTTACCCAGTTTGAGCTCACTTAACTCCAACACAGTCAAGTGGCTTTTGCATACATATATTAGTACCCCACTGATGCATATAAAAGGACTGGGAATTATACTTTTAGTTGATTTCTTCTTTGACAATCATTTTAAAATATCCACTTGGCCTATTTTTAATGAGCTTTGAAATTCTCTCAGGCTGAGACTCTTCTTTTAAGTTTAATGAAGTAAATTGTTGTGATCAAGGCCTTTGCTATTATTAAAATTTTTGGACCTTATTTTTAATTCTTTCTACTTCTGTTATTAGTATGTTAATTTAGAATGATGAAGAGCACAGTAATATTTGTTGCAGTCTTACTCTTTATTACACTATTTACACTTTCTCTTTATTATACGAAAAATAATATTTATTTTAGATCACATGATCAGATGTGATCTAAAATATATGTGATTCTCTTCCCTTTGCTAGCCTAGCTATGAAGTCTTTTAGTAATAGTAATAATAAAGAGAGAGAGAATTAAGAAAGGAAAAGATACCGTTTGTTACATTTAGTGTCCAGAAAGCACTTGCCATTTATTGCCATTGTTATGCACCTATGATTTGATCCACTTTAGAGAAATTAAGTGCAGGTTAGCTGCTTATTTATAAGTGCTAAGTAATATTTGCTTTCAGTAAAGGTTTTTTTCAATGTATTCTACCTTTTTCTGCCTTTGACCATAAGTTTGACGGGTCCTAAAATGTAATTGGATGTCATTCTAAATATAACTGGAAAGGACTTCATAGTGTCAAGCCTGCTGTGGCAGGAAACCCTAAAATGCTGTCATTTCTCTAAACTGATCAAGCAATTTAATGACATTAGAAGTTTGAAAATGGAAATAATGATCAACTGCCAGTTTTGCCATTCTGCTCATTGTTAATGTTTCATCACTCTTTTCTTTTAGTAGTTAGAAATATTCTCTGGTGTATGGCCACGTTACACTCCTTCCACTCTTCAGCTCATATTTTTCTTTAAATAGTTTCTTTCTCTCTACAGTAATTCCCTTCTGCTACATGTACAAATGGCAATATTGAATCTCCTGCACATTTTTTTGACCAGGCTAAAAGTTAGGGTTATTTAGTTTTCATATGATTGTATCTCCATTCCCTTGTTCTGCTCACTCTGTGTTTATTCAATATTGAATTAAAATTTTCAGAGTATGGGTTATTCCACTTCCACATTAGCTTGTGTGGTGGTATTAATAATTGTCTATCTCAAAAAACTATGCCAATGCATACATCCTGATACTGGACTTAGTTTTTATAGATATGCCACACTTGGATTATAATTGTCTCACAGTTAACTAATGTCCCAGAATACTATTTTTTTTCCATTTCAAATTGATGAACTTCCACTTCAGAGCAGAAATTTTTAATGGCAAATACATGACCTTTAATCTTCTTCTGATTTATACTATTTCTAGAGCACAGGGCCTCATGAATATTATTTTGAATCCCTTGTTTTTTTTTCTCTCATTCTGAATATCCTGCTTCTCTGTAATATAGAGAATATCATTCAACTGGCCTCATCACCAAATGTCATCAGAAGAACTCCACTCTTAGTGCCAGAACAATTTAGTGGAAATTTGTAAATGGCCTCAAGCTCTGCTCTGGAACTCTTCTGATAAGCTCTGCCTGTTCTGCCCCTGCATTTCAAGCTACACACTTTTTTTTCCCTCCCCTCTCAGTTATTTTTTCCGCCTCTGACAGAATTTTCCTAATTGCTCCCTCTTCAGCTGAATGAATAACATTTTTATGTAGCATCCTATCTGATGATTTATATAGATCCAGACAGAATAAATTGATTGCTTCTTATTTATCTGAGAATTCATACAACTCTTTGTTTGAACAGGGAATAAAAGTAAGATTTTGTTTAAACTACACCCTAGGTGATAAAGGGCTACATATTAATGCAATCCCCAAGAAACAAATGAACAAATTAACAAAAACAACAACAAAATACACTCCTACAATTCTTCTTAAAACTTTGATGAAAATGACTGTTTTTCTGCCAAAACCTTTCATTCTTTAATATACTGAATACCTTTGAGTAGTGCTGAAAGGAAAGAAAGTTCACTTCCTTTCATGGAATATTTTGATGCCTGGAAAATGGTTCCCCCTCTAACTTGGATCAACATCCAGGAAAGTTCACATTTGCTAGGAGACAGAAGAGAGTTTTGGCTTTATAATCATCCACCTGTCTGCCTGTCCAATGGCCTCAAGAAGACCCAGACCTCGTGGTCATGGTACCCAGCAGGTGGTTGATTGGGGAACCATAGAGATGAGCTGGCAGGAAACCAAGAAAATTTCAAAACTTGTCTGGTGGCAGATTTCCAATGGGATTTCATCACAATAGAACTATTTTAGTAAAACATTTGTATTCCAATGAAGTAAAAAATTCCAAAAAGTAAAGGTTTTTCTGAATTTGCTGATGAGCATTAATAAGTATGCTTTTTGTGGGAGGAGTCAGATAATCTCCATTTTGGACACCACATGCAAATAATTTACCATGCTGGGACTTGATGACTTGTTGAATCACACCTGTAGCATGTCCCTGGAGGGTCTGGGAGAATGAGCATAAAGTTATAGTTGGCCATGAACTAGAAGTATTAATTCTACTAAATATCTGTAAAAAAGTCTGCTTGCAAATTTGAAAGGAGATATGAAATCTAAGATTAAATGTTTAAACACACTGTGAATTTAATCCAGTTTAAAAAATAATAATAATCTAATAAAAAACAAAACAACTTAAAGACCTCATTATTTTTCCTAGCTCATTTTGCGCTAGAGCAGTAGAAAGAGGAGCAGGAGAAAGAGGAGGAAGAGAGAAACTGTATGAGTGTTTGAAAAGAGGCCAGGATGTAATCAGTAAGACTATGAAACTTCAAGCTGGCACTGTCTGCAGAAATTGCATAAATTGATAAGTAAGTAGGTTAAATGTGGCTTTCTTCTTTTCTTATGTTTACAAACCTTTCTAAATAGGTTATCTATTTTTATATAATTTTAACTTCACAGGCTTTAGGAATGGAGACTTAAGGTAAGTGTCTAACACATGTGATCTGTTCCCATTTTTTGTGGTAATCCTACCACATATTCATACCCATCATAGAACTCTAGTATAAATAACCCATGGTGGTACACCAAAAGGTATGTTTTGAGAGCTGCAGGAATTAATTTAAGAACATATGAAACAAAGAAAAAGAAATATTTCTCTAGGAGTTCTACTGTGAATTAGGAAAGATTAATATAAACTGGAGCCTACAATGCAAGCTATCCTGAAAGCAAAATTTCAGTGTGCTTTGTCTAAATCTGAGACTAAATTCACAGAATCATATTCTCAGAATATGGACGTTTCCTTGTGCAAAATGTATCATATTGTAACCCACAGTTACAAAAATAATTTTTTATCCTGCCTAATATACACAATTTTTAAAGCTTGCATTCCAAGGCTCAAACCAGTCATTAAATGACAGAGATAGAAAAAAGTATTCCTTATCAGCAAGGGTATTCTGTAATTATCAGTGCTGGATTTTCTTAGTCCTTTCTAAATTGTCTGGTGCTAATCATAGTGAGACAGAATACTGAATAAAAGGGCCTGATGATCTGATCCAACCTGGCAGCTTTTATGAAGTTAAATTACAAACAGAGGTGGGTTTATCCTATACATAACAATGGCAATTATATGCTTTTTAGTACAGCTTGACCTAGTTTTTCTTTGATTTATGCAGCAGAAAGGCTAATCTGTGACAACTATTATTGAAGCAAAATTCATGTGGAGTCTTAGGGCCTGATAAGAGCAAACATTGTCTTTTTCAGTATCTCCTGGTACTTCATGAGTGTCTATACAATATATGATTTTTTTTTATCTCTTGGTGTATTGCAATGTTAACTGTATATACTCACACAGAATACGTAGTGATTTTTTTCATTGCTCTGCCACCTCTTTAATATATTTATAAAGGGTATGCTGAAGTACCTATTACCCTAGAAGGCACACTGCATCTTAGAAATTATGTTTTCAAGTGGATTAAAGTTTACTATGGTTTAATTGAAATTACTTTAGAAACAAGCAAATGAAAACCTCCAGCTTACTAGTGTTAATTCCTATATTAAATAGGTAGTATGTAATTGTATTTCTTGGGACAGTTTCACTGTGCTTTTGTGTAGTTAATCTTTGGTGTTGTAATGTGTCCTGCAGAGATGTGATGCTACTGAGTGTCTGTGTTTGCACTACTCAACATAAGGAAGACAGCAGTGTAGGATAAAGTTTGAGTCTATACCTCCTGTAGATTTATAGTATTTCCTATCTATGTGAGATATTTTATTTTCTTAAAATACAAGTTCTTCTGGCTATAAACTGTGATGGTTTATGATGCATACGTTCCTGGTACATTTTTTTGTCCTTGAGAAATAGTAGCTTGGCAGTAGCTAGATCATAGGTGGTATGGAGAGAGGGAGGTGCTGCCAAGTAAGATGTACCAGTAGAGAATGAGCCCTGAGCTGCCCTAGATGCCTTTTGAGACCTGCAGGAGTCAAAAGAACTTGTGTTTTGTCTCTCTGTTGAGTTGGGTACCCCAACTAGTACCAAGAGAACAGGTTTACATTATTCTGAGATTCCCACTCCATTCATTGAGATTATCTGTTCCTTTGCAAAATAAGGAAGGACAGGAAACACCACTTCCTTCCTCTTAGGAGAAAAAAAAAAAAAAAAAAAAAAAAAAAAAACCCAAAAAAAAAAAAAAAGAAGTTAGAAAAGGTATTTGAGTGGAGTGAGTTTACGAGCTTATGAAGGTGATAGGCTTGGGTTCAATGCCTTCTTTTGCTGAAGGAGTTGTTTTTCACACTTAACTGAAGTTTCTTTAACCACCAGCTGTTCTGAGTTGACCTCTTTTTGAACTTCTTTCATTTTGCAAAAAACAATAAAAGATTCATTGCCTCAGAGACACAGATGAAAGAGGAATGCCTGGATCACAGAGTAGTATTCGGAGAACCGAGGGAGAGGTAAGTGCCGGAGAACTGCC
>JAVCKT010023354.1:24301-37936 GCA_032273925.1 Rhynchotus rufescens
TAAGGTGATATTTCTAGGATGACTATAGTCTTGGTAGAAGCTTGTAGAGGCTTATGTCTGTGATATTTTTAAATTGCAAACAAAAACTTTAATAAGGGACTTGCAGCTCCCTATATGAAAGCAGTGCTTGACTTGGAGATGCCTTTTTCCTATGGCTACCTCCAAAATCTAAAGCTATAGGCATAGGAGGAGTTGGAATTCAAAGAGGAGACCAGAAACACATACTACAGAGTAATATGCCAAAAGCTGGGTGACAGAAAACACACAGAATGGTTCATTATGTTACCACAGAGTGGAAAATATGTTCTTGGGTTAGGGCATCAGGCTGGCATCCCTGTCCCAGCATTAGGCACTTAAAGTAACATTTTATAACATACGTTGGTCTTTTTTATGCTCTATCTGATAGAGTGAATGGACATATTTTACTTGAGGCATATAGAGCAGGTCTTCAGGTAGCATTAAATCTGCCCATTATCTGCCCTGCAGCAGGTATAAATCTCAGTGCAATGTCCACAGAAATGCACATCTATTCCTTCTCAAGGAACTGTGTGTGCTACGTACAGCAGATTGCAAGATGCTTGCACAGGTTGAAGTGTTTTACTCATATGTGGAAAAATCATAAGCTAAAGCTTAAATTTGTCATGAAAATGTACATACCTGTATTTACAATCAGGCTTCTACAACAATATAAAGTACATTGTAATGAACACTGACATTTGATATCTGGTTACTTAGAAAGTGCAAATTACCAAATACTACACCAATCACTTCTAGAAAGGAACAACAAATATAGCATTAGTTCCTTGGGGAATATAAAGTCAACCTTAGGAGAATCATTGTTACTAGATAATTATATCACTAAATAGGATATTAAAGAATATTTAATATTTTAGTTTCTGAAAAGCAAGCAAGCCACAAATTGCTTCTCTGAACATAGTTGTAGGAAACATTAAAAAATTATTCAGATATGATCAAATCACGCCAGTAAAGATGCTAGTACCCAGTCACATAATACTCAGAACTAAAGTCTTAAACATCTAGGACCACAGAATATGCCAAGCAGTTCAGATACGCACTTTATCATCTGAATCAAATCTTTTATGAGGTTAAAGAAAGTTAAAATGACCAGGATAGTCTTCTTTTTCCATAACAGCTCAACTGTAAAGCAACAACATTTTTTGCTCTGTGAGAGATGCAGTATGGTCAAGAAGTCCCACACAGAGAATGGTGACTGAAAAATCATATAATTGCAGTCTTCTTGAAATGTTGGATCAAACTGTGGAAAATCTGAAGCATGCAATGAAGACTATCTTGCATAGTGCTTTCAATAGAATTTTTCTTTTGCCACGACCTAGTCACAGATTACATTTTATTATTTGCACCATGATGATGTCTGAAGGCCACGTCCCAGTGTGTTAAAAAAAGCCCTATCATTTAGAGAAGTTCCTTCTGTTCTGAGGATCTTACACTGCAAGTATGCAATTACAGCTGATAAACAAATAAAACAGAAAGTAGGCAGGGATAAAGAGAGACAAAGGAGTGTAATACAATACCATTCAGCATAAGTCTATTCTAAAGAAATATCTTTAAGTTGTTTGTTTCTTTTGCATAGTGGGTAAGCCATAAGTTGTTAAAGAAGCCTTAGTTCTAAATCATAGCTGTTAAAGAAAGATATTTTTTAGATCTGAGTACCTAAAGATCTATATGAGGCTGCTGCTCAGAATGAAAGATATTGGCCCAATGGTAGAATTCAGGATTCATTATCCTGTTTTGCTCAGGTATGACATTTCCTTACTAAATTTATGGTCAACTTATGAATAAAATCTTAACGTATGGTAAATAAATGAAAGCTAGTTAGTGAGTTTAAGCTAATATTCTGTAGCGATCCTTTTTGTAAGAATATGTGATTGAAATGTCAAAGGCAAATCTCATAGAAGAATTTAGGCTATTGTAAATTAGGAATTTGCATTACAAGTGAACTATTGATGAATGACATGAGCTGTTACTTTTAAATATAATATAAGCATTTGTATGCCTTGTGCAAATCTACAAGTTCAATTTCAGAAGCAAAGAGGTCTGGACAAGTTTTTCTGCATAATTAGCTAAATTAAACTTAACATGAAATTTTAGTAGGTCAACCATTATTAGAAGAAATGATGCACTTTAGATTGTGGTTGAAGATTGAAATTTGTTTTATAGTCTGAAGGATTTATATGGATATATAAAAATGAATATATATGTATTCCCTCAGAAGAGTTGTTTCTGAAAATTTCCCACAATTGGTTATGCATTTTCTTCTGAGATAAGTGTGACTAGTTTGACTGGCTGAGAATACTATAACTTGTCATGTAATTAATTATCATGACTTGCATGCACTTGTTTTCTGCTTCTTGCTTTTTATTCTTCAATTTGTTCAATATGTATTTTAAAAAAAGTCTGTACTGGAATTTAGAATTTAGACTACTATCTTACCGTGTGAAGCACCCATTGTAAATATCTTAGTGCAATGTAACTTGCACTGTCTATGTATGGCTCTTTAACCTCTCTTTATTACTGTCATATTATAATCTGTTGGAGGAGAAGGTAGATTAGCTCTCTAGAAAATCAGAGCCTCTAAAGCTACCAGCTAATAGCCTCACTTTTTTTTTTTTTTTTTTTTTTTTTTTTTTAACAAACAGAATGTTGTAATGAAGCTCTCTACTTTCACTGCATAACTTGAACTTATTTTCTCATCTCAAAAATGTCTATCTTGAGATCACCAAAACTTTTCTTTTTTCTCTAGTTTTGGGGACGTATTTTGGGGACGTATTTTCAACTTGGTGTATTTCAGTTAAGAAATGTCCAAATGAGACAGTTCAACAACTGCAAATATTTTTTTGGTTGTTTCTGTCAAAATCCTTCACTGAGATTGATCTCGGGAATGACCACCATCCAGTAGTGATCTTAGCACATTAATATGGTTTGGTGAACCCAAAATAATTTTTGCATGAATGCAAAACTGATTTAAAAAGCAATTAATTTATAATCCTAAAGAATATGTGTGGTAATGAATTGACCATTGCAGAAAGTGACATTAATGCTGATATTCTCTGACTTTTTTTGTTTTGGAATTTTTATTTGAATAATGTTCTTCTAACACAGATTTTTTTCTATATAGTATATTTGAATATTTCCTCTTCCTTTTCCTAATATTTATTCAGGTACAGTTGGCAAACTGTCTGTGTGCGCATTTGTGTCATTAAATATTTGCTCTTGTAGAAAGACTCCTACATGTACATTTCTGGTGATGATTCTAATGAGATACCCCAGCCTTCAGGGCACCATTCTGTCAGCAGGTGCTCTACACAAAGCGACGCTGGAGCTTGCAGGTTATCTTCACAATAGTGTAATTTCCTGGCATGATTCAGTGTGCAGTGGGGGAAATACTGGCATGGGGCCCAGAGTACTTAGGCATTTCTTCTTCTGAACTCTTTACAAGTTAAATACCACATGCTTCATAATAAAAGTAAAAAGTTAATATTACTAAGAACAACCCATTGTACTAACAATGTTCAAGTGATGACAAATTTTCCCTATTAAAAACAAGTAAAGCCCACTTTTCTCTCCTAAAAGTTCAGGTTGTTATTAGAATTCTGATTGCAAAATCCAACATGTTTAGCCTCAATTTTAAGTTAGCTAGATTTCCCTGGAAGCTTCTCTTTTTGCTTTTATTATTATTATTTTTTTTTTTTTTGCAAATCAATGGAATAAATCCGATATTATTCAATTATATATTAAGCATATAATTTATGCAATTACCATAAACAGTGATCATCTGTTAAATAAAGACATATTTTTTGTACTTATTACAACATATACAGTATTCAGAAAGAACCACATATTTCATATAAATTACTTAGTTTTTGATTTATCATGAGAAGTTATGAAAATACTGCAAAAGTTAAATGCATTGTGAATTTAAAAGAATGCAGTTATTGTTTATTAAAATGTATTATAATATAATTATGTATTATAAAATATACCGTAGTATGAAATTCAAAACAATATTTTACAGTTACTGAATTACTTATGAAATAGAGCATGGATAAAAAAAACTCTTAAAATTAAATTCTAAGCAGAAATTGCCGGAGAATGCTGTCTGTCCTGTTGCCTAACCTCCTTGCCAAAATTGATGCTTGTACTTAAAGAGACTGTAAAATTTTAGTAAGAAATTGTATAAAAAGATTGTCCTGGGCTAAAGATATCTTTTTCATTTTTAATTGTATTTTAATGAAAAAAATCAATTAGAATATTAAAAACTTAAGTTTTTTAAAGTTTTGACTCTTTAATATAAATTATGATTGCTATATGGAACCGATATTTTTTTAAATGCCAAATTTCTGCAGTGTAGTTTGAGATTAATATGGAAGACTAACGAGAGATCAGTTTCCTTGTCCTTGTGGTCCCAATATATCTGAAAAAAAATGAGAAAAAAACTTTTCTTGATACTTCCAAATGTTTCAGCTGAAAGCTCAGATGAAAGAAGTTGAACACTACCAGGAAAACTGGGCATATTAAATCATTATATAATGTTATTCAGAACTTTCAGATATCAGGCAATCAAGAAAAGTATTAATGACCCACTCAGCAGGTTTTTACATGCTTGTTTGCCTGGGAGGTAAATTATTCAAACATTACCTCCTATTACTTGCTAGCATACTTGTGCATATTTTGGAGGTTTTCTCAAAGAGCAGGTATATTCCTGTGATTACAGTGCATACCATAAATGGTTGCCATCTCTGTATGCCAGTCCTTAGAGTAATTGTATTACTGAATCTAAATGTGAGTTCTGAGAATAGCCCTTTTTAAAAAGCATTTTTAAAAGATTTTCCAATAGTTAGGGGCTTCAGTCATCAAATTGCTTTTGACAGTATCTTAAGTCAGTGTTTATCCCGAGAAAATCAATTTTAAGTCATCAAGGTAGTACATGCTTCGACAGTTTTGGGGTTTATTTCAAGTTAGGAGTTATAGCCAGGGAGTAGGCTGCGCTTTTCAGGTCCGCTGATGGTTGCTGAGTCCAACATGGCCTGTGATGGCGGGGCCATGGTTATGATAACAGTATTGTCACTGCTGTACTTCACTCTGCTACTAGTGAACGGGAACTAGCATCATGCTGGAAAGTTAGGTGTGTTCAGGATGCACCTACTTAATCGCAAACTCCAGAGGCCTTAGGGGATAATTGAGGATGTTAGTGAAAGCTACGTGTGAGGGCATTCACTTTGTCAAAGGGTTAGAAATAACTGCTGTGAGTAGCATTAGGTGAAATATTTAAATATAATTACCCTGCATTTCAAAATCCTTGTATTTTAGAAGATTGAAGAGAAAATCAAATGCCTTAAAAAAATGCCATTGATAACAAAGAGTAGGTAACAAACTAGAGTAAAATTTTGAAACTAGTTAATAATGCCTCAATAATGATAATAACAATAAAGTAATTTGGATATATTTTTGGATATATTTTAAAAAGTAGATTTTATAATGAATAAGTATGGAACAGTTCAAGCAAATCTGCACAGGGTATTCCCAACAAGTGAAATCTAAACTTTTATCCATTGAGTTTCATTGACCAAACAAGATCTCTAGCTGACGTCATTTGAAGAGGGTAATTTGAAGTCAATATGTTTAGAAAGATACCCTACAAGTTTGCTCCATCATGTGTTCTCAATGGACATACTCAGGAGATTGCTCCATATAAGCACATCTACGTTATATAATTATACAAATAGTTGTTAGTAACTTGTCATTGCAGAGTATCTGTGCTACAGATTCCCAGATTAATCATGCTTTTATATATTCTTATGTGATATTTTATTTTTAATTATATTAAAGATCATATGAATATCTAATATTTATTAAATATATTTTAATGACTTCTTTAAAAAGCTTTTTTCCAATTAAGAATTTTCTCTGAAACCACTTTTTTTTTGTATGAAAAGCAAATGGTGATTAAGAATTCTCTTTGAAGTTGAACACTTGTGGAGAAACAAATGAAATATTTTATGCACTTTTCCCTCTGCTTTCAACTAACCAAAAGTAAAGAATTTGCAGATGGTTTTGAAGAAGGCAGGGGGGAAAGAATCAGGCATTTATCTCATTTAGAAATAAAGTTGTGCCATAATGGTGTGCCTTTCATGATAGATTTTGTTTTGAAATATAACAGGGATAAATATTACTGGGTGCATGACAAATCCTAGGTTTCAGGAAATTTGACATGAGACACACTTTAGTATTATCAACCAAGATAAACATCTGATGCCTCTGAACAAACCAAGTTTTTATTGCAGTGGTGGTCATGGGAGAGTTTATGGTGGGTTAACCCCAGGAACAGACTCACACCACTCAGTGGTATAGATATGAGATCTATAATTTTTAATAAACTTTTAGAGAGTGATTTCTGTGCTTAATTTCCTATCCTAGGATTTCTGTTCTTCAACAAAGCACACTAAGTGCACACTGTGCTTGCTGAGACCTTGACCACTTTGGTGAAGTTCAAGCAAGAGCCAAGGGCCTTGAGGATGCTCACCTTGACCCTCACCAGGTCCGCATCCTGGCCAGTGGCAGGCCTGTGTGTGTGCCTTCCACATTGGACTCAGATCACCACAGGGTATCAGACGTAGGAATGGAATTTCCTCCAAGATAAAACTGCTTTTTACTATTTATTGCCTTTTAAAGTTATTTTGTCATCATAAACTGCTGATGGCTTCATAGCTCCAGGATACTCTCTGTAATTTTCCGCACATCTAAGGTCAATTAGAATTTATTTCCTGGGTTACTATTACCTTCTATTCTTCTGCCCCAAATGTGTTCCATAGATAAAAAGCTGTTAACAGCTCACCTGTGTGTCTTTGTTTTTTCCTGCAAGTAACTAAATCATTCACTAGAGCAGGGCAATCCTTTCCTTACTTAGCAGCACCCCCAGTTAGGTCTACTCCACAACATTAATTTGTTCTTCATTGCTTCCAGAGCACCAACTAGAACTAGTTAATCATTGAAGGCTGGGTAGATGTAACCAGGCTTTTACTAACCTAAGTGGTGATTCTGGGTAGATTTTATCCTGGGACGAATTCCATGCAAATATAGAAGACTTGTTAGCAAAATCACTGCCATTGCATGACAGATGCTATATGCTATATGGTATCTTCTTTTAGATGTGATGGACCTACGCTAAAGACTACACTCAGGATTTTCCCTGACAACTTTGCTCTGGAAGAGGCTGAGTTTCAGAAACTTGGTGTAGCTAGCAACAAGGCCATGACTTAGCCACAGCTGAACTCAAAGAGTCCTCCTCTTTCCAGGTCTGCCATTTCTGCCTCTTGCCTATTTGATTCAACTTCTTTATTAAAGGCTTAATGCTAAGTTTGTATGAGTCTCTCAGATTTTGGGTCATGGCTTGATGGTTGGAATAGTTCAGTAGTTAGACAGAAGTATCTCTTCCCATTTGCCTGATATTGGTCCATTGCCATTCCATTCTAAGAATAGTTAAGAAATTTAAATTTCCAGATGAGATAAATGCAAGAAAAATACATCTATTACCATTGCACATTACTTCCTGAAGATAGAATAACATATCCTACTGCCATTAGTTAAGTGCATTATTTAAAAAGTTTTTTAAAGAAAAGACAAGCCCTTGTCCCTCATAAAAGCATAAGAGTCTATCAGGAGGTCTATGACTGCTCAGCAGTTCTCCTAATTTTTGCACTGTCTTTGGAATCACTTCAGACAAATAGAGTCATATTTATATACTCTGTGCATTTCAATTTTGAATACTTTATTATGAGAGGTGGATAAATGGGTTTTGAATTCAGACAAAAATGTAGAAATAAGGAATTATTCCACAGCATAGGTATTCATTATACTCACAAGGTTTTCTAAGGACTTCTGGGCAAATAGTCTCAACTACAGTCAGTTTGAGACTCTGTAGCAAAACAAGAAGATTGATTTTAGTGATCTGAGAACAGAGGGGTAATTATATTCTCATTTTCATGTTCATGATGTGCACAATTCTCCTATTAAACTTTAATGGGTGTTGCAAGTGAAAAAACATATGCAACAAGATAGGGAAAACACCACAAAGCTGTTAGCTTTGAGTCATTGTCAGATAGAAGATATTATCATTATAAATCTTAACTTTCATAGCCAGTCAGAGCTGCAGGGTAAACTAGAGAAACAGAGAAGCGTGGAACTGTATCTGTGCATTAAAAGTACCTCTCTAAAATATGTATCATGATTAAGTTAATATTGAACGGTGAATTTTATAACGTTTTCTGATTTTATTTTCCCCAGGCAAAAAACAACACTTTTCTAACTGCAGTATCCTTCACAATTCATTTTTTGTAGTGTCAAAAGAGGTGTATTAAACACTCTAGGAGAAAACACACTCTCTGATATGGTGGCAGCAGGGTGCATATGGTTTCACAACAACATTAAAAGCTCATCTTTCTTTCTCTCTCTTTCCAGGAGCTGTTGTGGAGATGGTGGCACAGAAGTGAGAGTGCATTACCTGCAGTCAGTTATCAGAGAGCTGTGAAAAAAGGGAAGGCAGGGAGGAGAGCAGGGCATACTCAGTAACATCTGTTCCTAAATGGAGGCAATAAGATCCAGCCTGCTTAGCATAAGCAGAAATATGTCAAGTTAAATAAGATAGCAGCGGGACTCAAGGTAGAGCATGTGGAAGTTGTGAAAATAAACGAGCAGAACCCTAACATTTATGACACCAGGCAACTGTGTAACCAGACTCGTGAGTTCCCGGCGACACTTCTATTTACAAAAACAAGGAAAATGTGCAATTGCAGACATTTGACCCAATCTGGAAGAGGAATATTAAAATTGTGATTTGCATATATCCTTATCAGAAATGTAGAAGACAGGTACAGTGAATTTAAAAGTAATGCTTTCTATCGGCTTTTGACTCAATTCTCAGCTTCTGATTCAAAATTTTTGGTTGAAAACTGTACTATACTGACTGAAATAGTATTATATTTCAGTACATATTTCAGGCCTGAAAGAATACTATACAAACCCATGAAAGGAGAGTAAAAATTGCAGTCAGAGAGCTATAGTGAAATTTGCAGGAGCAGCAAGACATAAACACCTCTTTATACTTTCACAATATTTTTGGGTGGGAATTGGGTTGTTTGTCTTTCTTGTGTCTACAGCTTTCTTAAACTGCATTGTTATTTTAGACTTCTCTGCCATCTTTGTTCAAGTTCAGCAATACCATGTTTACGTTTTGATTAAAAAAAACATTCATTTTTCAAAAGAGTAAACTATCCCACCGGAAAAAAAACAAACCAAACCAAGCCAAACCAAAACTAAATGGAAAGCTAGAGAACTGTGCTTTTAAGGTACATCCAGAGAAAGAATAGAAAACTCACTGTCAAAGTAAAAATAGATGCTTCGAGATAAAAAATAAAGAAGGACTGTGGTACAATAATGAATGGAAATACTGGAAAGTATTTTCCAATTTTTTGAATGGTAGGAAAGAAAAGCTGCATTTACAGGTAATCAGATGAATTACTTGAGCTGATATCTGTGATTGTGATGATTTCAACTGACAACTCTGGAAAAATAAAACAACTAGCAAATGAGAGAAGAACTGAGACTGCAGGAGGTGTCTGCTTGCGGAGGAATGTTGGAAAATATGAATTGCTGTTGAATGGCATCAAAACACTCTTGCCCATATGAATGTCCTCTGTTAGAGCAGAAAGAAGTCTTCCAGCAATAATCTTCTCAAATGCAACATTGAATTTAAATATACACCCATACTTTAAGAACAAACCTACATTGTCACAAATCAAACTTTTCTAGAGGATAAAAAAAATATATATGAATCTTCCTGGAAAAACTGCAGAGAGTGTAGTTGGGTAAATAAATAATATTTTATTATCAAGTGGAACAGTGTGTAGGGATACAGAAAAGGAGTTCTAGTTAGAAAGAGTAAGTTTCTTTCTACCATAAATTAGAAAAAGGCATGAGGAGGTAGTTTTATATTTGTCTATAAGAGGAAGAATGTTGATGCTGCTTTCTACCAAGTGTAGCAAGCATAGCATCTTCATCTTGTTTTTCAGTCATTCTTCACTCAGTGCCACACACTGAGCAAATTTGACTTGCTCTATGCTGGTAGAGCTTTTAGTGAGTTACCATGAAAAACAACATGGCATTTTAGTCTAACAGCATGAGAACAAATGCATTCATGCATCTCCACTGGAAACAATATAAAATAGGAAGCAGATCATATTACCGGGGCTATATGCATGATGCTGCCAGCATCATGTCATTAACCAAGTGCTTGTAAACACTGAAAAAATATAATCACAAAACCATATATTATTGGTTTTTTTTAAGTTTGATTTTTTTGAAGCCTCCATAGCTGGCAGCCTGTCCTGCAACATCCAAAGGGCCAGATGATGTCTTGTTTTGTTTTGCTGTTTGGTTTACAGTTGCATATTGCTAGGTGGGTACAGACTATCAGGTTTATTCCTTTGTATGTTTATTTATTTGCTTCCTTTGTTTTTATGCATGAATAATACTGCATAAACAGCTCAGTGGTTAGATTCCAGTAAATCTCCGCTGTGACGATCCTTACTCTGAATTGCCTACAGGGAAAAATCAGATAAAAGATCTCTCAAACTAGCCGGGGAAGAGGGGGAATCAGTTTGCTCTTGGGAAAGTTTCTATTAAAACAGATTTTTTTTTAGGATCTTTTAGGGTGGGAAACAGCAGCCTAGGAGGGAGATATGATTCGAGTTAAAACAAAAAGCAACCAGCTAAAGCATGTATTTCAAAGTTCTTTGATAAAAGACCCTCTAAGTTCCAGGTTTTAGGTGGCGATGGGAAGTGGAAGTAATCATTCAAAAGCTGATTCACAGTCAGTTGCAGTTCTTTCAAACTGTGGAGAATTAATGTCTGAATTCTGACTGTAGGCAAACTTCTCAGAACAAGTAGAGTGGGATTCATCTTGCATCACTTTCAGCTCTAAACTTCTAAACGTCTAAATTAAACACTCTTGGTTCCCTTTGTAAGCCATGCAAAGGAATAAGTACAATTCATCTCATCCTGAGGTAGAAATACAAAATCTATAATATTAAATGTATGAATAAAAAAAAAAAAAGCTTCTCGTTATAATTAATCCTTTCACGCTGTCTCCAGGCTTTCTGTAAGATGTCGTCCCCATGCCCTGGATCTATGCCACTCTTTCAGTCGTGGTGCCAGCTTGTTGAGCCGGGCTGACCAGAAGAGCTGAAGGTGCCACAGTGATTTGTGTTGACCTTATCTTTATAAATATTATCCATCTGACCTCAGTGGACCATGGAGAAGAGTTAGAATATAACTTACAAAATAGTTTCTCTTAAAATGCTTTGTGAAGATGCTACTGATTGATTACCATCTCTCATGTGAAAGAAGACTCCAAACTTTTACAGGTGATTGGGCCTCATATTTTGTAAATGCTCAATAGACACTGGTATACTAATCTGAGTATGAACCTTCATATTAAGTGTGTTTAAAGAATGCAAAAAATTAACATCTATGATATTCACAGTTAAAAAAAAAAAAGAAAAAAAAAACAAAATATTTTTAAGTGTTTTCAAGTGAAGTGAAAATGCTTTCGACTCTGGTCACTCATCTGGCCAAAACACTACTGCATGGCTGACCTAAATTTTCTTTTAAATCTAACAGGAGGTTTTATTTCTTGGTCTTTTTTTCAGTTGTTTGTTTTTTCCAGCAATAAGCTCCTGTGTCTGATAGAAAGCTTCTGTGTTGTTTTTTAGAAGATTATATTCCTGTATGTTGTTCAGAAGTGGAAGCTATCTGTTTTTACCTGTGTGAAATTCCTGCAGCTTCACCACAAATATGTTTATATTACTCTATTTGATACTTTTCTTTATGGATCTTAATTTATTTTCATTCTACATTGCAATATATGAAACGATGCTGCAAGAAAATGCTACAGATTAGGACAAATAAAATCATTCCTTGGAAGACACAAGGACTGAGTTTCTCCCTTCTTGAACGAGAAAGATTTGTGGCAAGCTGACCAAAAACCTTTAAAACAGCAAGAAACTGCTGGTCAAATGTAATCGCTGATGGGAATAAAGCAAAGGAAACAATTGTTGTAGAAAAGAAAAGGCTGAGTAGAGCAGCAGCAAGAGAATTTACTTGCTTATAATGATGTAGATAGTATGTTACAATAATAAAAAAAAAAAGAGTAAAGGACACAGGAGAACAATAACTGACTGACAAACAGTGTAGAACTTGTTAATTTAATTTATTATTTGACCTTTGACTTTTATGAGCATTAATTATAGAAAGTAGGATTATGGTTTCATTATGATAACAAAGACATTAAATATTGTTACTATTTATATAATTTTAAACTGAAATCAAACTAAATATTCTGCTTCGCATTTCAAAGATAGAAACATGAACGAATAGAAGTTAATTTTGAGGCTCCATGGAAAGATAAAGTTAAAACACTTGTCCTGGGAGGTTTTTTTATTAGCTTTGCTTATTCTTTAGTGTAAAAGTGACTGTACTTGTCTTTTTAAGGACTGTCATACAAACATAAAAGTGCACACTATCATGTGAAAAGGATGAGTGGAAAACAAATCCATTATTTTTCTATAACAAATTTTATCACATGTTGATCACCACTTGAATCATGATACTGATTCAGCTGCAGAACATTTGATGGTAAAACATTTTGGTAGATAATTAGAGAAATTTCACACTAAATTGACCTTTACATAGTCCATCCAAGATAAAAAAAATAACTGGCTGAAGAAAGAGGAGTAGGCAGTTGAATCCTCTAAATGAGCAATAAAAGTATTTCCAAGTAACAGTTTTTGAGCATTGAAAGCTAGTTTCAAATTCTATTATTTTCTAAGTTTCCTAAGCAGAATTGCCTGGCTGAGGGGAGAAAGTTTGTAATTTTTTCATCCTGGATTTACAATTTGGGAAATTAAACTATAAAGCATAAAAAATGGGAAAAGATATTGACATACAAGTAGCAAAAACATAAAATGTGGCACCTGATGGGACAGCAAGAAGAATAAACTTTTAATCCATTTCGAATTCTTTATGGTTTGTTGGTGTTTGTCATAGGTGGCATCAGAAATTGAACACAGTGTATCAGCTTAGTCTTACCTATCATGGAACAAAGCAAAACAATTGCCTGCCATAAGATACCTATGATACTCAATTATAGTATTTTTCATTTTGCAAAAGCTGAAGTACAGCTGGCATTGAATATTTCTGAGTTATCTATTGTTTGTTTGCTGCCCAGTTAGGGAGTCCATACTTACCTCGTTTATATAAGTTTTCCTAACATAACACTTACAAAATGTCAGTTCTTTCATTCCTCTTTTTTTTTTTTTTTTTACTTTTTCTATCTCCATGTTGTTATACATCTTTGGTTATACATGTCTGCATGTTTACACACCTGTACAGGTACAAATCTTTTTAGTTTTGAGATTTTGTAGAAATAATTCTATTATTTTCTATCTTTTCTCTTCCTTTTTTTTTTTTTTTGCATTTCATTTAAATAAAAAAAGCTTTTATTAATTTTTCTATCCTTATTGGGATTTTTATCTGGAAATT
>JAVCKT010023354.1:40523-50781 GCA_032273925.1 Rhynchotus rufescens
TTGGAGTATGGCAAGGAGGGAGAGTTTATTTGTATATAGGATAGAGTTATCTGAATTCTTTGTAAAGTCTGAGCATTAGATCTAATTCAACATAGAAAATTATGTCCACATTTATCAAATGCACATTTAAAGTCCTTTTGAAAGTTAAATTCTAACAGCCAAATTTTTCACCAAGCAGGTTATATTAGAAGTTCAGGACAGAACAGTTGACTTGAGGGTGAAGACCTTAAAGTCCAGACACTGGTTCTCAACATTACTTTAGAATTAGTTCTCCATAAGACTTTGCAGCCATTCTGTGGTAGCCTCTTGCTGTAATCTAAACTGCTCTGCTATGAAAGAAATTTAATTTAATAGAAGAGAAATTGTCTGAGCAATTTTCCTCCCACTAACCTCTAAAGTAAAGCCTTGAGGAGGAGTCTGGAGCTCCTAATGACCTCCCTGGCTAATGTTTATATTACCCTACAGAAACAGCCCCTTGTTTAAAACATCAAGTAAATTAAATTGCAGGCTGCACAGGCTTTTAAGGAGTATTATAGATGAGAGGATAGCCTTTGCTGTCTGACTTTGAAGAAACATTATTTTTGCACAGTACTGTCAACTTGCAGTGAATATATGCGATAATTTATATGCGGATTTAAAATTGTTGAAGTTGGGTGTGAGGTTGTGTCAAGATGACAAAAGCTTATACATACAAAACATTTGGTGAGGAAGCAAAAGTAGATATTTCCAGCTGCACTTTTTAAATATATCATGGCACTGACTTCAGGAATCTCTTCAAATACTTCAGTAGCAATAAATTTTCCAGTGTTATCAAGATGTGACCTAGTATAAATTGAGTTAAAATTTCCTAATTATCCTTTTGGAAAAACACAGTTTAGCCCTGAGTTACATTGAAGGTGTGGTAGACACAGAACATGTTTTGCTTTTCACTATCACATGTAATTTAGATACTCAGGAAAACCATTAACCATAAATATGAATCAGATCCCCTTGATAGCTCTGTGTGTATATGTTCCTGCACTAATTGTAATTTTGCATTTGATGAGTAAAACATGAAATAATACTTTCAGTGATTAAAAAGTTCCAGAGACTAGTTGTCGATTGGAAATTGCATGTTAGCAGCTTCGTGAGAAGCACACGATAGTAAGAACCTAAAGTATGTAGTGTTTTTCAGGAAAAAACGGGAAATATTTCTGAGATTGTGTACTAGATCTCTTCAAAGTGAATTCACCATTCTTTCTTTAGTTGGGGGAACTTGTATACAGCTACTATCCTTGCATTTGACTAGGGTTTTTGTATGCTTCATGATCTGTTTGTGTATGTCCTGAGCAGCTAGATAACCAGCTCTTGCTTTAGGATCTAGGTATAACAGTTCCTTGCTTCCCATGAGACTGTAATTTCTGTACATGATATACTGGTCTGATGGCACTTGGATTTTGTAGAAAACATGATTGTGGTTTTTTTTTAAGAATTGCGATGTTTCCAGCCTCTACTTATGCTTCTTGTACCCTTAACTTGTCTGCAGAGGTAGAGAATTTCATCCTTGTCCTGAAAGTTTAAACACTTCCAAAATGCTGAACATTTCCCAAAATGCTAAAGGGTCAGTCTGTATGAAGCCTGGGTAGGGTGACAAGTCTCTGCATCTTGCTGAAGCTGGGCCATAATGTATCCTCTAACACAAGATTTACGGGACTAGAAAGAGGGCTCCTCTAATGGGAGTTTGATTTTAACTTTCTAGGAAGGAGTCAAGCAGTGCTGCTTCTAGGATTATTTATTCACTTTATATGAATCAGATCATACATCAACATGGGAGCAGTGCTCTGAACTCCTCAGTCACTTTAACTGTGAAGGTCTCCTACAAAGAGTAAACAATCATGTTACTCATTTCTTTGCAAGAATAGTCGCTGGTCATCCACCAGCAGTATTCCTGTCTCCGGATGTTGAACAGACATGGGAACGCTGCTTCCAGCCTTTAATGAGCTGTTCAAACCTCAAATGCAGGGGGGATTTCTGACACTGCACCTCCATACTCTGCTTGAAGTAACTTTCATTAGCTTTCCTGACGTACTTAACTCTCGGTGTACTGTGTAGAGTTTACATGTGCTTAACTTCAGGTCAAGAGACCAGAGTCGTGAAAGGGAGTTGACGTAGTTGCTTGGTCATTTAATAGTTCTGATTCTGAGTAACTTGCCCTCTGATCAGCCCAGTCTCGCAGAACAGGGATCACAGAATCACAGAATCACAGAATCTTTAAGGTTGGAAGGGATCTCTAGAGATCATCTAGTCCAACCTTCCTGCTCAAGCAGGCACACCTACAGCACGTGGCACAGGGTGGCATCCAGATGGGTTTTGAAGACCTCCAGAGAAGGAGACTCCATAACCTCCCTGGGCAGCCTGTTCCACTGATCTGTCCACCCTAACAGAGAAGAAGTTCCTCCTCACCTGGAGACGGAACTTCCTGTGCTCCAGCTTGTGCCCATGTGCCCAGCTTGTGCCCAGCTTGTGCCCATGATCTAAATGCAGGTTTCAATTCTTCTAATACTTGAATCTCTTGAACTCTACAGGTATGGCATCTATGAGGATACGACTTCCTCTTCTGTGGTATAGGGAATTGTACATAGAGATCTCCTGTGGAGACCAACAATTTATTTCTTGTTTGTGGACTGTCTTTTTCTGCGCTATGCAGTGAAGACTTGGAGAGAGACTGAGAGAGATTTTAATAAAGGTTATTAACGTGCTTAGAATGACATTTATAATGATATAGTAACAACATTTTCTACTTGTTCAAGAGGACCTTCATAAAAGATAGGAGAATATAGGAGGCTGCTATGATATTTGAACATTTTACTTGTGGTAGTGGCTATTTCCAAGTGACTGAAAACTATACAGATATTCCAAAATCAGGAAACAGTTTGTGCTAGGTTAAACCACATTGTGAAAGAGCTGGTGTGATTGGTATGGTATTGCAGATAAGCTAGGATATTTGTTATGAACGGATTATGTAGTGAAATGCCCTTCAGAAATATGCATCATATGAAGGGAAAAAAAAGGCCTTTGAACAATATGAAAGCATATTTCTAGAATATGGCATACGCTAGTTAAACTGGAGTTATCTCTTTCTTGAGTAAAGGATTGTGCTATTCATTTGATGTTGAGACAAATCAGCAACCCTGCTGAGAACTTTAATAAGGTACCTAACAAGGGAAATTTGCCACATTAGGCAATTTGGCTAGTTGCCAGTCACGGCTGTGCTATTCCAAGATGGTGCAATATCCGCCAAATTAATATGATGGACCTCTAGGATGCTTCATTGAATTTCAGCTTTGGATAAACTTTACTCAGGCTAAACACACACACACGCGCGCACACACACACACACACACTCACATGCGTCTGTACTCCAGAAGATAAACCAGCAAAGCTGGATGAAAGTATGCAGCTATATGAAGTGGCTGGCCATGTTATTAACCCTTCCAATCTGGGCTATAAAAAACCAGCTCTAAAGGCCTTTATTTTAGAGAGAGAAATCCAACACCTAAATGCTGTATTTATATGAGTAGAAATTAATCAAAAATATAATTTGATATAAATTTCTTTGTAATTCAAAATCAATCAGCTTAAAAATTAGCACAGAAAGGGATTTTTTGTTAGATTATTTTACTTTCCCTTTTCTAAAGTGTTATTTCTGAAATCAAAATTAGCAAGATAAAAGGAATATTTCTGTTTAAATTAATTGATGATCCTTTCTTTTCAGACTCTAAGTAGATGGTTTCTGTTTGAGGAGGCTGATAGCAGAGAGTGTTCAATGGCAGAATGGCAGGAGGACATGGACTCCAGCCTCATCAAATAAAGTTTGTATTAATATCCAACTGAAATGTGCATAAACTTTGGAATATGTTAATGACAGAAAGATGCTCAAGTAGAGAGGGTTTTTTTTTTTTTTTTTTTTTTTTGATCATCTAACTTCCCTATAGAGTACCCTTTCCCAGAAGCTGTGTGTTTGGTCTTTGTCTTGCTTGGTGATTCGTATTTCTCCCTGACCACTTGCATGTGGACCATAGATCTTTGTCACAGTCTCCACACTTGTCAAGTCCTCTGCTAGAATTGGTTATTGTTCATTTGCTTAGCAAACCTCTGGCTAATTTTCTTCACTGTGGACCTCTAAAGCATTTATTGAGAACAGATTAAACTTTCTTGACTTTGCTCTGCATTTCTGAAATTCCTTTTTAGCTTTATCATACTCTAATTATATAATTTCATTGAAGCAGGCACTGACAGCTTTCCTCTTACAAATGAGATATTCTTTGAAAGGCTAAACTCTGTATTTATTTGCTTGGACATTTGTCATATTACCTACTGTACTACTTCTATTCTTTAAAACAAAATATTGTTTTGTTATAAATATATAAATTTGCTGGGCATGATTTTCCATATTTTTAATATAAATAAAAGAATCAATTATAAATAGTTGATGAGGAACTGTGTATGCACAGTGAGTGTTAATTGCTGAGATGTTTTTACTACATTCAGCTTGCAGCTGGCTGCATTGTTATGTGTTGGTCACACTGTAGTTGGCTAACTTATTTATTGCCTTCCCAGCTATATTTTGGGCTTTGGACTATGTTTTTGATAAGGCCAGATGGATTTCAAGCTAATTTTAATCTATAACCTACATCTAAAACACAGAGCACCAAATTTACTGGTTACATTTATAGTGTGATCTTTGTGTAAATAAGTAAAATAACATACGTGGCTATTGGGAAAATTAAGTTGTCATCTTTAAATCTGACTTTTAAATATAAATTGTAGAAAGTATCTATAGTAATCTATAATAATGATTCCATCCAACTCAACAAAAGGCTCTGGTCTTTTGCTTAACTTCATCAATACTCAGCAAAATAAGTATGTTTTTAATTGTATGTTAATTGTGTGTTATTTTCAATTAAGCTGTGAACATCTGATTGACCTCAAATACTGTTTTATAGGAGGTAATATTGAAAGCTGATATCAATGTTATTGAAAGCATAATTTGGTCTTTTGTTATGAAATACTTACTTTGGTTTGAGCATAGTTCTGAGAATAAACCAAAAATTCTTCACATCACAATCTTTTCTGAAAACTCTTCTGAAAGTGGTAACATGGTAGAACCTACCCCTGCTGAAATCAATAGCAGCAAGGTCCACTTGCACAGGAAAAGTCTGTGGACAGGAGAGATATGCATTTGTTTATATATATAATTTAAATACACTTTAATATTTATCTTAATATCAGCTCATTGCTAGGTAAGGATTTGCAAAGAAGACAAATCAGCTATGACATCTATTATCTACCATACACCAAATTCAGCTCTCCCCACCTGGTGCACTGCTGCCTGTTAAGACCTTGCGCTGATTGTGCAGCTGTGTAAGTCTCCAACCAGACTGAAGCTCCATTCCGTACCTTGATAAACACAGATTCTTTTCCTATGTTTACAGCGGAGATACTGCTGTGTGCTCAGATTAATGGAAGCTAGTGCAGGAATTCTGCACTTAGAAGAGGAGTGCAGTAATTAGCCAAAGCCCCTGAGACAGTTAGTTTTATACTGAATAAGAAAATATAATTTTTACTTTTTTTTTTCCCCTAAAACACAAGGAAAATAGACAATGTTTCACAGTCTTGATCTCAGTGAGCATTTCAACAGACTTTGACACTTTACTGCTGTTGTTAGCAGGTGGTCCAATGGTGAAAATTTTTAATAACTTTATTTTTTTATTAGATACAGTTATAGAGCTGAAAAATAGCAAATGCCAATAATGTAAATGTTTCAGGATAGTTCTTTTTTTTTTTTCTTTAAAAGAAAAAGAAGAAAGAGTATCAGGTATGAGATTAAGTAGAGAGCCATAAAAAAATACAGAATAAATGCTCCAGGTCCATCATTTTGTAATCACCTAATTTCTAGGGTAAGGTACGTTATTTTCTAGAGAAAGAACACGCAGCATTAGTGGTTAAACTGAAGAAGATATTGATATTGGCCTAAGAATGTAGGGCATACAAAGGGCCATATGTAGGGCATATTTAACATGAATTGAAAAGAATTTACTAAAGATACTACTTGGAAATTGTCAGAGAGGAAAATCCTATTTAATATTTTCATTACTGACTGCAGCATAGGGGTAGTAGCATTCTGTTAATAGTTCTTGCCATCAAAAATGTGGAGTATATTGTCAATATGTGAAAAATAGAAATGCCTTTCAAAGACAGGTATAACAACAATGCAATAAAATGATATCATTAGCAAAAATGATATCATTTAGTTAGGGATCACAGTTATTTCGCCTGTAAGATGCGAATTTGAAAGGAAGTCATTGAAGAATAAAAAAAATAAAAGGAATATTCAGCCATATGGTCAGATATCAATGCAATATAACTTTGAAAGATGGCATAGAATCTTAAGATTTATCATTTGCAATATTTTAATAAAGGAGGGTTAGTGTCACTGCAATATTAGTTTGAAAGCATTGGAATCCTGGCAAACTGACTTAAAAAACATCTATCTGGAGTAGGTTAGAAAATACTATTCAGACGACAAGGAGAAGCGAGAGTTTATTTTTGGTGAATCTAAAACATGGCTTATTTAATTAAGAATACAAAGCTTGATAATGCATGTGTTTGAATCCAGGAATAAGCAACAGAAGAGGACAGAATTTTTAAAGAATGAGATCGGTAAAAGAATACACAAATGTGAACTGATAGAGAATAGATTTAAGATTTATATTTTACATTTCCAGTCATGAGGGGAAAAAGTTCCTAGAGACAACTTTCAGTAGCAATGACAAGATGAAGATAGGCTTGTTTTTTTAAACGGTTCTTAATTGGTTTATGAAATGGGCTATATGATTATACATCACCTATTTTGTTCTCTCAACAGATATATTATCTTTATGGATGACCAAGGAAACCAGAGATACCATGCTGTAAGAAGATTTGCAGGTAGGTTACCATGTATAATTCACAGAAATGTGTGCCAATGACAAGAAATAACAAATAGTACTAAATATTGATTAAAAACTTCATGATTAAACATTCACACCAGTTTGATATTTCCCTATGAATTTCAGTGAATCTTCATCAGCTTCTAGTAGGGGAAGGCTATATGCTTACACTAATTTTTCAGAAGTTGCTCTTAAGAACTAAAAGCTCTCCAAGAATTTTGTGTCAAAATATGACAGATATGTGAAATGATTGCCTTAAAGTGACATAAACTGAATTAAGCGCGATAGTAAATTAGTGCTCAAGGTTACTGAAAAGACATTAGGATAATTATTTTCATTAGGAAATTCAAGAAAAGATATTTAACCATCAATGTGTTTTCTCCTTCCCTCTTCCACACAAATTCTCAGCAGACTTTCATATAGACAGATTTTCTTTAATCTCTTGCTCATTTAACATACTTTGCTATCCACAACAATTTGATTCGCACAATTGCTTTTCTTGCCTTGTAACGTGTCTACTCCATTTTGAAGCATGTTTCTCTTTTCCTCATTTTAGGGCCTGATGAAGGTACCTAGTATATACCCAAAGTAGATAATAATAAAATGAATCCTTCTTGTATATTTCTTCTGAAAACAAAACAGACACTCAGATATGTGAAACAGGACAAATCTTCCTAGGCTTTATCTTCATATATATACCATATTTGTATTGAGAATGAAGGACAAATTTTGAATTGACGGGTCAGTATTTCCGCAAATTTAATAATTTTATCTTTGAAAAGAAAAAGCTATCTGTCTTTTTTGTATCCTGAAAATTTGCCTTCAAATAATTAGGATTTGTGTTGCTAAACATTATATAGCTTGAGCAGATTTTGAAAACCTGAAGATATATAAGATCAAATAAAATGAACCAACAAAAATATTAATCTATTAATCTATTAATCTATTAATCTATTAATCTGAGGAGTTCATAGAGAGCAAAAGCTACTAACTATCATGCACCATTGTTTGCTTTGATTAAAATCGTATGAATACTCAGCAATAATCCTCTAACAGATTTTTAGACAATAGAAGGTGAGATAAATGATTGCTACATAATGAAAGACAACCCCCCAAAAATCACTAGCTTTACGGAAGGCATGTGTGTTTTGCAACTTAGTCCCAGAAAGGTGCAACATATAAAATGGACCAGGTATGATGGCTGATATTTCCTCTCTGAGACCTAATCATCACATCTACAACACTTGAAACATTCATTTGAAAATAAACAAAATGTGAAATTGATGAGTGTTTAATGAAAAAAGTCTAATTTCAATTAGTCACAGTGGAAGCTCACAAATTCTTGCTTGGCTAACTCCCAGATTCCATAATTTTAAAGAAAATACCGTTTCTTCCTTCCTCTCAACAAAGATTAAAACCAAACCAAAACAAATAAATAAACAAACAAAACAAAACAAAAAACACAACACTGTAGCAGTATTGAATCAATGGTGATTTATTACATTAAAAAATATACAGAAATTGTACTATGGAATGTGTGTGTGTGAGTATGTGTGTGTGTGTTGCTATATGGTCATAAAAGACAAATGCTAATACCTTGGCTATACTCTTTGTAATAACTCATAGCATTTAGAAATGTCATTCCTGCCAGGAGTAAACTGGGATCCACTTGTTACTGCAGAAATTTGCTAAACCTTCTTTCTGGTTATTGAAATAATCAGAAAGGTCTAGGGACCAGACTCTTTCGACCTTGCTGAAAATGCTGAAGCTAGACTTTTATGGCTCTACTGTGCTTGCAGGTTTGAGATGTTAAACATGTCATTCCTAGATCTTTACTTTTAGTCTCAGGAGCAAATTCTTCCATGAGATAACTGGAGTGAAAGCAGCTCAGGGTTGAATTTTACTTTTAGTACTTTTGGACTGGATTAACCTTTGAAATCTTTTATATTAGGTTGTCACACTGTCAGAGTGCATATATAGACAGGAAGCATTTTGTTAAATTCAGAAGCTTTCAGAATTTTAAAATAACTCTTATTCATTCCCTTGAAATGATCAAAAAGTGGGATTTATAATGAACTTCAACCTAGTTCATACTGTAGATACTAAGGAGGTAGCTTATTCGAGCTGAAGATCTGACCCCAGATGTTTTCTGAGAAAGCATTCTCTGTATATAGGCAAGATATAATTGTAAGTATGCATTTGTTTAATTAAAAACAAAGCACTCTTAAAATACACACTGTGAAGCATATTTCTAATTAGCAAGTAGTTTTTGTTTTACTTTTAAGCATTATAAAAATAAAAGCAATACCTTCTAATAGACTAAAAAGATCTTTTCAAAATCTTGAAAATTTTTGATTTTATTTTGAAAATCAAATCAATAACACTGCAAGAATCACTCAACTTAATTGTCACAAAGAATTTCATCTTTTTTTTCTGGAGGGTAATGCCTTTAGTTTTATGGAATTAGATATTCAGTTAGGGTAACATTCTGTACTAATCTATGGCTTTTTTTGTCTTCTTTAGAAGAGACAGTCTTCAATGTGCAGAAGGTTGATAGCAGCTATAATTTAAACAACATAGCTCTTTCGTTTTTTTCTTTTCCTCCCTCCTGTAGATACCAAAATACTTTCTCTGTGCTATCTGCATAACTGAAGATATTGATGTTTACTCAGAAATTATAAATCATGCTCAATCATATTCTGTTGAGGTGCTCCTCAATAGCCTTTCTCCAAAACTAGGTCAGTCAGGCATTTAGAGTACCATATCTGTGTTAGAAAAATAAAGTTTTGTAATTAAAGTGAAATTAGAATCATTATGATTAGTTTATGTTGACCAGTCAATGAATCCTTCCTAAAGTATATAGTTTTTGCTTAAAGTAAGTCATTCCACTGTCTTCAAATACATGGAACAAAGAAGGGTTATGCAGAGAGTAGTGTCTAGCAGGTATTGATGGCTATCAAGATAGCTTTTTTTGTCAGGACTTTAATAGAACTGCAAGTTTTGGGACACGTGGTTACTTGATCTATCAGTTTTGCGGAGCTGTAAGAGTTAGCAATCCTAAAAAATGCCATTCTGAGCTGTTTTTGCCAAGTATTCAAAGGACAAATAGGTGACAATCTTTCTATATAGAGTTCCTTCTCAGAATGAGCTGTTGAATTGTTTATGCTCAACTTCTAGCTCCTTTCTACTGCTTTCTACTGGTCAGTTTTTTGATTGCTCTAGCACATAATGCAGGCTTAGTCACGAGCAATTATTTAAAACATATTTTCTTTTATTTTTCATGTGGC
>JAVCKT010023355.1:0-30594 GCA_032273925.1 Rhynchotus rufescens
TGCTGACCCATAACATTTGCTTTACCAGTCATGTCCCTTTTTTGCAAGCCATATTTTTATTATCCCTTCCAAAGATTGTGGTTATGATAGTGAAAAAAAAAAAAAAAAAACAGCTTGTGGAGGAATTAGTAGGTTGATACAAAATGAGGCAGTGGTAAAATTGGGTTTGGGGCAGGAGGTGAGGCTTTCGGCTGCCCTCCTTGGAGAGGGAAGCAGAGCAGGGGCGGGCATGTGAGGGCATGTGGGTATTACACTGTGATCCAGAGAAGACAAGTCCCTATAAACCCTGTAAAGGAATTGCCTGTGTTCCTGCTGCATCCTTGACTTGGGGGTTGTAAGTGAAACCTGTTTGCTGTATGTGACAGGGAGTTTTATTGGAATGGTTTTTGAGCTAAGGACTAGATTCCCTTGGAATCAGGGGGTTAAACTGCTACCAGTTTAAGCCATGCCCTCACATCCCTGCTCCAGAAAGTTTCGTACAATGGCTATCAAATGGTGCTGAATGTTACAGAAGTTCCTCAGTATTAATGTAACGGACAGTGTTGGAAGTTCCACCTCTGTCCTCCTATGAGAGTTAATGATCCCTGTCCTGGTGCAGCTTCTGTCTTTCCTCCTTTCTGTTGTGTGTGGTGAACACGCCGGGCTCTGCTGTATGGATTGTGACCAGATCATCATTGTTGTCTCCACAGAGTGACCAGCAGCTGGATTGTGCCTTGGATTTGATGAGGCGGCTGCCTCCCCAGCAGATAGAGAAGAATCTCAGCGACCTCATTGACCTGGTGAGTACTGGATGTTTAACCGAGTACAGGCCAAGAACTGGTTTGTAAGTAAGTGTCCGAAAACTCCTTTCAGGTGTGGTGCTCTGTGGCTCTCAACTTGGGTTTTGCCCAGGCAGGGAACACAGCAATTGCCAAAACACAGTTGGGAATCCAGCCCAACTGTTTGGGCCAGCCAACAGGTGCTAGAGTTTATGCACAGACTTGCTTTGGATCTAGGGTTGTTAGCACCTTTTTAATGAAGTAATCACCAGTTTGCAGGCTGCTAGTTAGTGAAACTAGTTTGGAACAGTTAATCCATGTTTGATGCCCGTGGATACGTGGGTGTTGTCTCCTGTTAATCTGGCTGCCAGCCTCTACTTCTGCTCTGCCATCAGTACTGTGGACATGCTGGGACATGCGCTTCAGAGACGTCACCATGGGATAATACTTGGGAACTAACTGAGTTCTTGGAGAATGCCCAAGTTCCTTTATTTATAAATTATGTCCCATGTGGTGTTAGGCTGCCTAGTGAATACCTGGAAGGGGGAAAAACAACAGCACCAACAAAGCTGTTTGACCTTGTGCCAACACCTGGGTTTTCCACATGCACAAGGAACACTTTCCTTTCATCAATTATTAGTAATGAAAACTGAACTGTAATGACCTGGTGCTGCCAGTGCCTGTCACTAGCTGCACATGCTCTAGAGCCAGGAGCTGGTTTGTGTAACTGCTCCCTGAGAACGATGCGTGACGCGGTTGTGTCCAGAGCAATTTATGCCTTGTGGGAATGTGGATATCAGGTACTTGGGTGCAGTAGGGGAAGCTTCCATTGTGCAGATATATTGCTTGAGGTTTGTGCCTTTCTGACCTAAGCTTCCAGGCAGACGGGTAACGTGGAGAGGTCTTTGACCTTTGAATGAAGCCTCTCTTCTGTTTCCAAAGAAAAAGCCAAAAAAAAAAAGAGTCTGAACTTACTCTTGCAGGTGATGCTGACAAACCTGGTATCTTTTCTGACAAGGGACCTTAAAAATGTGACAGCTCTGCCCATCAGAGCTCACTGAACTGGTACCTCTCTGTTGTCTGAACGGTGTCTGAGCCCTTGGTCATGTCTGTGTGCTGCTTTGTTTCACACATAACCTTCCTGTGAAATCTTAGCTGGCCTTTTTGTCTGGAGCTTGGCTCCTTGGTTGCTAAACAGATCCATATGTAAAGGATTCCCTGGAATGACCTTGGACCTTTGGTGTAAGAACATCACAGTGAATACTCCGTTAGGATTTACGAAGTCTTAGTAAAGTGTTTGTGTCCCTAGAACTGGTCAGGAATTCATGGAGGATGCAGGGAAAGAAAAGCCCTTCCTCCCTGACTAACAGAATTGACAGGCGGTCTGGTATGTTCTCAGCGTCTTCCTTCAGCAGCTGGAGCCCTGCAGAAACAAAGCTTCAAGAGAAGCTTCAAATAAGCCACATTCAACATGAATAAATTGATAAAACGCCTGGAGTCCCCTCTGCCAAAGCCGCCTTCTTTTAAGGGTTCAGCAAAATAGAAATTGCTTCTGTTGCAGACTTCAACGTGCTGTAATTGAAGTGGGCTTTCCACATGATATTGAAGCTGGTGTTAGTGAACTGGGGAGGAATGGTCAAAAAGCTGTGACTGATTAAAACTTTCCAAATGCTACTTAAATACTGTTTTTAGCTCCATAAGTCAAGGTACAGGCAAGAGAAATGGGTCAGGGAAGAAATGACTCTGTGCAAGAAGGTAGTATTTCTTTTTCTTGAAAGCACTTGGTAATTGGCTACATCTGCATTGCTCAGACCCTTGGCAGCCTAAGCATCATTTTGTGGCTCTTGCTGGAGGAAGAAAAACCTGCTGTGATTTGGTGTGACACGGTTGGGTTCTGCTGCAGCTTGGGTGTACCAGGATGAAGGCTTGAGCAAGTCTAAGAGCAATCTGGAACGATGCATTGCTTGGGGAACTGTGGCAAACTTGACTTTCTAATTGGTATAAAGTTTTTAATCACTCAGAGAATTGCTGGTTACCTGTGAGTGCTGGAATTGCTTTTGGCTGGTGCTCGTTGGTGCTCTACATGCCCTGCATCGGCAGCACCCGTGCTGGGCTTGCCTGTACACCAAGGGTAACGTGAAACGGAGCAGCCCGAACCCCACTCCTCAGCCTGGGATTCGCACGGTGCTTCCCACACTCCCTGCTCTGGGATGGAGAGGAAATAACCTGTGAAATGCGGAACGGTTCCTTTGTCACCGAGAGCCGTGGATCTCCTGCTGCCCCCTCTGACCTTCGCAAGACAAGTCTGCGCTCTGCTTGGATGAGAGCAAAGTAAACATTGACACTGTAGTAGTAATTTACACCTGTAGTAGTTCCAGAAGCATCATGAGTTGGATTGGAGGAAATCAAGTTTCCGACTTTTTGCCAGGTGTGGCAGTTGACATTTTTATGCTGCTTGCACCATTCGGAGATAGCAGCTTCCTTGCCTCCCAGAGTAGCTGAGGTGGGAAGGGGCCTCTGGAGATCCTCCAGCCCAGCCTCTCTTCCCTGGCACCCTGGGTGCCTGGTCCCGATGCCCTGGGTTGCGCTCGGGGGGGCTCCTGAACACCCTGGGAACGGGACCCTGCAGCTGCTGTGCAGCCCGTTCCAGTGCTCAGCCACCCTTTCAGTAAAGAGCTTTGAAGTAAAGGTCACACTCCAAAAGCACAAGGAGCACGAGCAGGCTCATTAAATTTGCGATGCAATTATGAGCGCTGGCCCCGTGGCTTCCCCTGCTTTGTACTGGGTTTCCCTGCCTCATTGCACTTGCTTGCCGGGCAGACGTGCTGCCGAGGCCAGCGTGTTTTTCCTGTGTTTGGAGCGTAGCTTGTTCCCAGCTCTGCTTCCTGCTCGCCTTTCCTAGACTTGATCCCGAGCCCCGAGGAAATGGCTCTGCAGCCCCACGTGTGTAACTGCTGCTCTGGGGCTGGGTTGAAGGGCCAGTGAGGAGAGAGAGAGGGCAACGATTTTAATGCCTTTGTGTGTAAAAAGGCTTCCAAACCCAACAGGATGAAAATCTGGCATCAGCTTTCAAGGCCTGTCGTGCTGCTGGGAAGGATAACAGAGCTGAGGTCCTTGGTGCTCCATCAAAGGCAGGGCCTGTGGCTCTTCAGCGAAACCCTCCGGATGCCCCTGTGTGCGGGGAGCGGGTTCAGGGCTGTGTGTTACTGCCCCCCAGCGCCGGGCTCACAGGGGACAGGGGCCACACTTGAACGTGAGGTAAATCCTGGGGGGAAACGGAGGGTTTTTGGGTCACTGGCCCTCATCAGACCAGACACTTTCCGTTCATTAGTAAAGCAGTTTGGGGGTTGCCCTTTGGCCACGTCTGTTGTTGCTTTTCCAGGCTGCGGAGTCTTCAATTAGGGTTTATTAGGGACTGTGTCAATCACAGGGCTCCCCAGGTCCGGCCTGAAAGGAGCGGTGTGCGGGGCTGGCACGGTGCTGGTAATGTGCCTTGGCACCAAGGGCTCGCTCTGGGGCTTAATTAGTCGTTAGCTGTGCAGAGATGGCCTGCAGGCTGCTGGGCGGCCCCTGGGCTTTCAAAGTCGAAGGCACCTGCCTTGTTCAGAAGAGCTGATCCGAGCCGGAAGCGTTTCCCGTTTAGCCTTCGGAAGCCTTGGCATGTGGAGCGGTGGGTCAGGCCCGCAATGCAGCTCCCCTGAGAGGAACATTGCGAAGCGCCTGCGCCCTGTTATGGATGGCGTTGGCACGGGGATACCCCAGGCTATAGCACTGCTGTATTAATATAGGATTTAATTCAGTGTTGCCTGGATCCAGGCTCCCTTCGTTTTATGTTATCTGTAAGACAGAGGCTGTAGATGTCCCGTACCTGTCACAGAGGCAGTGAAACACAAGTGTCTTGTGTTCCCCTTGCTTGTCAAAGGCGAATATTAAAGACATCTTGTGGTTGGAAGTGCTTCTTGTGCCACTTAAGAGTAGGATTTTATTTCAGCTTGGGTGCCAGGTAGTATGAAGCCAGGAAGCCTGTTTCTGAATGGCTAAATGCCTTGTACCAAAAGATAGAGACTGTCCCGAGGACTTGTCCTGCTTCCTCGTAAAATAGCGTGGTGACAAGCAGGGTTTGTGAGGATCTCATGGAGATGAGTAGCTGTTGTCTCTTGCAAGGGCTTCTGAGTCTCTGTTTATCTGGAAGGAAGTGCCATCTTGCTCACAAGTAGCCCATAAATGTGGAGTTCTTCCAGCCTATCTCGAAGTTGACTTAAGCGCTTTGAGAGACGCATCATGGAACGTGATCTGTAGAGTCACGCATTGCAGGAAGCAGTGGCCCATTTCATGTTTATATTCTGAAGGCACAAGATCCAATAGTGTTGGCCTTGGTTTGGCCCATGCTGTGGTCTTAGTCTTGCTGTGCAGAGGGGCCGCCTCCCCATGCAGGTTCCTCCAGGCTCTCCTGGCTCTGCGTGTGGAGTCGGGCAGTCCCCATGTCCCTGTGTCCAAGAGAAACCCTGAAGAAGACGGAGCCTTTCGGGTAGCTGGGGGACCTGAGGGATCTCTGCCGAGCACCACGTGGAAACCCAGAGGACGAGGTGGGTGAACATTGGGATTGTGCCTTTGCTCACTCTAGGAGCGTCAGCTGCCAGGATGTGTCCGAAAGCTGCGTCTCCGGGCGAGGGGGTGGAGGGGAAGGTGGGGACTTGGATTTATTCTGCTTGTGGGTCACGCACAGCAAGTAAGGGGGTCCTTGATAGGACTTCCCTGATGGCTTTGACCTGGGTATGAAAGTTAATGTGCTCCCAGTCTTGGCAGGAGCGAAGCAGGTTCTTCTGCAAAGAAGAAATTCCTGCTGAGTGTTTAATTTGGATGTTAGCCTATACATATATATGTGTGTGTGTGTGTGTATGTATAAATTACATGAAAATCCCACTGACTCAGCAAGATGGGGCCACTGACAGAAAGTGGGGAGGGAATCGTCGTTCTAGAACTGGATCAGGGACTGGCCAAGGGAGCAGCGTTTGTTTGCGAGCCCGATGCTCCCATCTCCTGTCCCAGCAAGGCGGAAAACCAGACACTGTTCTGCCCAGGCCCAGTTCTGCTCTTCCCTATTAAACATTAACTTTCTGACATAGCGAGCTCCCCACGTGCTGCTGTGTGAGGGCCAGTAAAGCTCAAGTCCTGCGTAAAGGGGACACCCGGGGACTGGCGGGTTATTTTGCAAGGGCCACTTTGCAGTTAGAAGATTTGGGAGGTTGTTCCTCTTGTGTTTCTGTTTCTCCTGGGAGAATGCTTGGAAGCCTTAGTGGAATGCGTTCTGCTTTTCAGAAGGTCATGGTGATGAATTTGAGACTGTTTTCCAATGCAATTCGAGTGGTTTCAGTGAGTGAGAGCCCAGCAGGGTCCAGGCGTCGCTGCCTGGGGCTGCCGCGCTCCGGGTGCCCTGTTCCTGCAGCAGGAATCCCCTTTGCTGGGTGAAGGGCCTGTTTCCAAGAGCTGGTTTTCCCTTTGGTGAGTGAGCGGGAGTGTTTCCAGCCCCTGGTTACCCTGGATGCCTTGACGGTCACTGCAGATCACCATCAATGTGTGGAAATGGTGAATGGGACACTTGGCGCCAAGTCAGCACCCGCCATATGCTCACATGGAGTTATATAAATTCCCACTTCTTGCTTCGGATCCGCTGTTCCTTCTCTCCATAAGCCTAAGCAGCCTTTTTTATTTCCCTCCAGGCTCCTGCAGTTGCGTTGCTGATGGTACAAAACGCTTGAGAAAGATGCCTTTCTAAGGGAACATTGGGGAATGTTGTAAGGGAGGGACTTGATTTAGTTTGAAGTCTAGTTAGAACTTCATCCAAGCCTGTTTAAACGGGGAGAAAAGCTGGGCCATAGGATGGTCACGGTAAAGGGCTGGCGAGCAAATCTCCCCGTGTCCCCCTTCATTTGGCTGAATGTCCCTGACAGCAGCTGGGCTCCTGGCACAAACAGGGAAGGCTTCCCAGGATATGGATACACTGTGGTGGGTCATAGGATAGAGAAGCCCTCTCCTGGAGGTCCCTAGCAAGGCGCAAGGCTCCCTAACGCCACCTCCAGCAAAAGCCCCATTTTATCTTGCGGATAAGTGCCAGGGATCCCGTGGGTGGGCCTAGGAGCAGGCCTATTGCAGAGCTTTTCACGTAGAGCCCTTGAGGTGAACTGGAATATCTCAGGAATCAGTGTGTTCTCAGCGTGTGACGTTGCCGACGAGAACAGATCCGTCCTCCGACCCTGTTGCTCCTTGGCTGCTTTTTGCCTTTCATGCTTTTTTTTTGTGTTGCAGTTTCACATATCAATTCCAGCCTATCTCGAGCACAGAGGTCTGCTTAAGCGTCACTTAATACTGGGGACCGCGTTTCCCATGGGCTTTCCTGTGGACCCCTGTTGCATCCACGCGAGGTTTTGCGAGGGTGACCTTGCTGATGGTTACAGGCTGCGACGAAGGGAGCCCGGCTTCCACCTCGAGCTTCCACGTTGTCCCTTAAGCGCCTCTGTGTCTGACGGGAACAGGGACTTGGGAGGCTGGGAATGACTCGGGACGAGTTACAAGGGCGGGTTCTGAGCCCGGCCCCGGACGGGGGGCAGGAATCCAGGCGAGTGGGAATCGGGAGCCAGACCCGGCCTGGCTGAGCTCATCCATGCTCTCCTTGGGTGGGTCTTCCCAAGCAACAATCCCTTTGCGCTTCCTAATGACATGAATTATCTCCCTTCTGCCCCTAGAGGTAAGTAAAATAACTCATAAGAGTTACCTACAATTAAAAAAAACTGTTTTTTTCTATTTGGATGTAGATTTTATTTGAAAGCTGCATAAGTGCTGGTCGTGTACGACTACCTGCATGTCGCAAATGCAGCACAAATTCAAAGTCATGGATTCAAAACGTGGCTGTGTGCTTGCAGGATTAGTCTTTTTGAAACATGGTTGGACGGGATCTAACAGCATTTCACCACATCTAGTTCCTAGAGGAAAGTGTGGTTTTGTGTTTAATTCTGACACATTTAGCACAGTGTGCGATGTTCCCACACGGGTCAGCGCGCGCTTGGGGCAGACCCTGCATAAACAGGGAGCAGCAGGTATTAGCAAACCAAAATATTAACTGTGTTCTGGCCAGCTAAGGTGGGGAATTAACCGCAGCTCCACTAGCGTGATGGAAACACCTGGGAGCTCCTGCTCTTGCGGATCCGTAAAGCTTCTATAGGAGTTTATTTGATCACGTTTAGAAGGTGGCTCGGGAGCAGCTGTGCGGTTGGCAGGATAGTGCCCGCCCGGAGCAGGAGCCTCCACGGGCTGCGGTGCCTGCACCAGCACAAACGGGGGTTTGTCCCCATAGCGGAACTGTGGCCTTAATTAAAACACTGTCCACATACCTGGCATCCCGTGGTGGGGACTAGTGTTACACGGGACAACAGCATCCTTGTTCAACATGCAGCAGGAGACGCTGGACTCGCTTTCATCCAGGTTTTTCCCCCCTTGTTCTGTTCCACATGCTCATTGTGCATCTCAGAGGGGGCATCAAAAGCCCCCTCAAACGCAGAGCTGCTTGCACAGTCTATGCTCCTGAATGGCCCCGCTCTTCCCTTCCACGTTGGGCAGCTGGATGTGGCCCCTGAGATGGCCCCTTTTTTCCTTTTTTCTTCCCTTTTTTTAATGTGCAGTGAGGGTGGTCTCGCCCTGCAGCTGCACGTGCAGCCTCCCACCAACCCATTGAACACCCGTTTGGGAACATGGTGCATTAGGGGCTGCTGCAAGCCCAGCTAACTTAACAATGCGCATCTAAATATATTTAGATATATATTGAGGAAGATATCAAGGTAGGACTGTAGCCTGTGCCTGACCTCCTGCTGCTTAAAGAGGGGAGCCCTGGTGTTGGGGTGCATGGAGGGAGAGCGCACTGCTTGTAGAACAACCGCTCGGTGCTGGTTTCGTGCTGAACCCTGGTTATGTTTGCATGATGGGTTCAGTGCAATAACTGCTTTGGTGTTTGGTCTGGGATGGAGGGGAGATCTGTGGCTGGAAACTGGAGTCCAAATACCCTGGGTGACTAACAGAGAGAGATGCACCTACCCCAGCACAGCTGGGCATTGCTCATTATATTATGTATTATATCACCCGTTAATCAGACACTGCTGGTTAAGAACGAACACAGCCCTTGGGATAGGAGGCTGTGGTTGTGCCCGTTAACATCCCTCCCCATTGCAGGATGGGGCAGAGATCAGTTTAGCTCGTGAGGATGACGTGGAAATGAAACACCCTGCTCCACAAAAGCAGAATGCGCTTGGCTTTGGCTGCCTGGGCTGCTCTCCTTTCCCTTGCGTTGCAGGAATTCCTCACGTGCACGGCTTTTTGCAGGGTCTTGGATCCAGATGTCTCGTGGCAGCTTTTCTGCAGGGGAATGGACTTCAGCCTCTGCTTGCCTTCAATTCAGGGCTTCTTTGGGAAGTGCTTGTCCGTGTATTTGAGTTGGCAGAGCTGTGCAGCGAGGTCTCTGCCGCTCCCTGTGCCTGCGTGTAGCAGCCGGGGGCTTTTCCCTAATAAACTTGGCAGAAGTGGCCCTGTCCTCCGGCTCCCCCTTTCCCTGGTGAGCCGAGAGGCGGAGAAGGGAGCCAAGCGGAGCCAGATGGGCTGGGAAGGCGGATGTGTCTCGCGTGCCTGGTGCCGCGGCGCCTCTCACGGGTCTCAGCTCCTCGCGGCCTTGGAATTCTCTGTTTCGGAGAAAGGAAAGAGTTTCCTGGAAGCTGCTTTTTTTCCTTTCCGCCTTTGATATTGGTGGCTGCATAACAGGCTTGGGGTCGCTCCAGCCAGGTCTCCGAGCACCGAATGATGAAATCCTCTGGGAATAAACTGCAAGGAGTCTTTGGAGATCACACCAAGGTTTGAGGTGTCCTTTGCGATCACAGCAAGCGCTTCACCGAGGCCATGGGCTGAAGAGCAGAGAGCGGATTTGGAGGCTCCTTTTGCCTCCCTCTCCTTCCCTGGAGATCGATTCCCTGGAGATCGTCCAAACCTGCCCGGATGCGACTGGGTGCCCCAGGCTCCAGGGGCTGGACTGGATGGTCCCCAGGGGTCCCTTCCAACTTCGGCCATTCTGTGATTCCATGAGCTGTGCCGCGCACGGAGCTGCCCTGCCAGGCTCAGAGCAGATCCTGGCACAGACGCTGTCCCGATGAAGCGGCGGGCACAGCTGGGATGATGAATCTGTTCAGAGCTACCTGCGCAGGGGACGTGGGATCTCCCATGGACGCCTGCTTGCACGCACACATGGATTTTTATTAGGCAGCCCGTAATGGTAATGCTTGGCCGGCTGCCTGGAAACTATTGTAACCTCTCCCCGGAGTGGGAGCTCGTGAAAAATAACTTCTAGGGTATGGATGGCGTGGTCTTCTAGCAGGCCCCTAGTTCCCACTCCATTATAAATATTTACTTTTATCCATCAGTCCTCAACAATCGCTTTACTGGCTGGCTTTGGCGAGAAGCTAACGGTGCAAGTGTATACATTAAAAATTACTGGACCACACTCGTGGTTGGGTAATTATATGTGAAATTATTAGAGGTGAGGCCATAGGATGGTATTGTAACTTGTCTTGTTATTTTATTTATTTATTTATTTATTTTTACTGTCCTGAAGGGTCCTGGTTTGGGGGTAGAGGTGGGCTATTCATCTCAAAATCTTCTAGGTCTCCTTTAATTTAATGTGTTACCCTCTTTCCCCCTTTTTTCCCCTCTCTCATGCCCACCAGGTCCCAAGCCTCTGTGAGGATCTCCTCTCGTCCGTGGATCAGCCGCTGAAGATTGCGCGAGATAAGGTGGTGGGAAAAGACTATCTGCTGTGCGACTACAACAGAGATGGGGACTCGTACAGGTGAGTTGCCCTCCAAGGCCAGGGTTTGCAGAACCAAAGCCAGGGGTTACTTCTCCAGGCGGACCTACGTGGTCCTGTTCAATGAAGGTTCAGCCTGAACGTGGCTCTTAGTGAGGGTTTTTATACATCCTCTACTGCAGTGGAGCAGCAGCTATAGATGTCAGTTGCTTGTCCATGGGGGATATGAAAAGGAGAAGGCAGGTTTATAGAACAGGAATTAAACAAGTCTCTAGCAGATGGGCAGAGGGTTCTGTCAGTCCTTTAATGCCATATCTTTCATTAAGAGCTCCTCAAATCCCTTCCTGCAGATATTAATAGTAGAAGCTTCAACTCAACAATTAGCTGTTCAGGTGCTTTCCTTGGGTGCTAAAAGCAGATTTATTTTACAATAGTAGAGAAGAACTTGGACCTGAATAGTAGAGGATAATGTGCAGCTCAAATCTTGTCAGACCAAACCAACCACCTGATCTATCTGTATTTGTATGAAAGTTATTTAAATGCCAAAGCCTTATCTTGGAATATTTAAGAAAGAACAAATTCCAGCTCTGGCATGATTGACTATTTGTACAATAGGAACCTGAAGGCAGGGGACAACCCCGGGCATCCCATGAAGTTTCCGACGCTGATCTTCCCTTCCCTCAGTGTTTGGGATGACTGGCTACACCGGGATTTGTGCAGACGAGCTTTGGTTTTGAGCACTGAGCGTCCGTGCCCCGCTTGGAGCCGCAGCTCGAGGCCTCTGGGCGCTTCAGCCTCCGCTGCCTGAGGGTCTCCCCTTGTGTCTTGGCAGGTCGCCCTGGAGCAACAAGTACGACCCGCCGCTGGAGGACGGGGCCATGCCGTCCGCGCGCCTGCGCAAGCTCGAGGTGGAAGCCAACAACGCCTTCGACCAGTACAGAGACCTGTACGTGCCCCGCGCCCGCTGCGCTCCGCGGGCTCCGGCCACGCCTGCCCGGCGCACAGTGTGGCACTGGCTGCCTTTGGGAGCAGCGTGTCCCTGTGTAGGGAGCAGCGTGCCCCTGTATGGCTGAGGAGCTATACATGCGTGTATAGCAGCTGATCTGCTCTGGGGAAAGCTCCGCCAGGGTTTCACTGAAAGAAAGCATGAAATTAGGATCACATTTATCAGCCGATTGCCAAGGCAGATGCTGAAGTGCTTTCCTGCCTCCTTTCCCCGCTTTTAGCAGATTAATGGAGTCTTTGTCCTGAAATGACCTGTGTTCTCTTTTGATCTTGGCTAAGTTCATTTTCCTTCCCTGTTCCCTCAAGATTGCAGCCTCTCTCTCAAAAAAAAAAAAAAAACCAAAGAAAGTAGCAGCAGGTTTCCCATGTTCCTGTAAAATGATCCGTGCTGTTCTGTGAAAATGCAGCCGTTATGGGCAGTAATGCACTTCTACTGCAAAGGCTGTTCTCTGGGGCTTATGTTTTAGGCCCTGTCTTGTTAGATACAAAGCAAAAGAATTAACAGAGCATGTGTAGGAAAATTGTTAGGCAGGGTCCATTTAAAGTGCAGTATCACACTGTGCAGGGGACTTTGTAAACAAAACGATTTTCTAAAAGGTGCCTGTGCTGGGTCGTGCACTGCGTTCACGTCTGCGACGTTGCGTTTTGCTTTCACAGCCTTGGATGGGATGGTTTTTTGCAACGAGACTCTAGACTGGCTGGCGTTCCTTCCTTCCCTATTGGGTGTATGTTCCTGAGGTGCATCTCTAACCACTGTTAGGTTTGTGCTAGACAGGCAACAGATGCTAGGAAAATGATCTTATGGGAGCAGTAATGCACAGAACACAGGAGGCCCCAGTGTGCTTCAGTGCCCTCAGCCGCTGGATGTTTTTTTTCCTCTACTGAGGGTTTTTTCTAGGCTTTTTGAAGCAGTTGGTGGGCAAGTAAGTAGAAGAGCTTCATTAACTCCCTTTTTGTACCCATGAAATGATGGCATCTCCCATAGCTTGTAGCAGGGCAGCATATGGAGTATCTATCCGCAGCTGGAGCTTGAACTAGCTTTGGGGTATCCCGTGGCCTTGCTCCCCAAGGGGAATATTTGCAAGGAAAAGCTTTGCTGGGCCGCAGGTTTTGTGGTCAGAGTTGCTTCCTGCCCGTACCTGCTTTAACACAGACTGTTCTCAGCTATGTCTGTGGTTGCCCACCCCTAATTTCTGGTTTCTACTTGGGTCAAAAAGGAATATACCAAGTTTAAATTTGCTCCCTAATGAACACATTAACACAGCACATTTCCTAGTTACCCACTTCACGAAATCGCGCGCCGCCCTCTCCCCCAAGCGGCCGTTTAATCCCGATCTCCCGCTGCCAGGTTGAGCTCAGACGTTGCCTGCAGCTAATGCCCTGGTATGTTTTTGTTCAGGAGATGATTATTCCCAGATGGAAGGCTCCCATCCCGCACCGCCCGGCCCGGGCCCCGGCTCTGCACTTCCAATCTCGTGAAGATCATTTCGTCCAACACATGGTTGTGATTTATCGCCCTGCGCTTGGCGGGCGCGTGCGATTGATTGGAATCAGAGCATAATGAGGACCAGGGCGCCCGGCTAAATCCAACTCTTTGAGACTCAGGGCTCTGTCGTTCGGGGTACGAGATAATCAGGCCTTTAATGAAATCATCTCGTGGGCCTTTATTGTCTGGAAGAAGTTGTTTCTGGAGTGATTAAATAGACCTCCCTGGGGAAGGATGCTGCGGATGGGAATATCTCTACAAACAAGATGAGCTGTGGCAGCTTTTGGTCAGTTTAGTCATAAGCTTGGCATAAATGTGGAGGGGTGATTTCTTACCTCCGTTTCCTGGGTTAAGTTGGATTTATTGGTGCTTTTGATTTTTAATAGCTTAAAAAAAAGAGATGAACTTCTCTGAGTCATCCTGCTTCTGAAAATACATTTGTTGATTAAGGTTTTGAATTCCTGCAGCAGACTAAGCCAGAGAGCCCGGAACTTCCCCTTGCAGCTTTGTTTTCAAGTCGATCCATTTTCAGAATTGCTGTATTAAGCCTCTGGACAAGGACATTCCTGGGAAGAGAAGGAGGCCTCGGAAGGTGCGCGGCCGCCTGGAGCACGGGTAGGAAGGAGGAAAAGCCGAGCGGGCCGTGAACGCCAGCCCGGCTCTGCTGCTCGGCCTTCAGTTCTTCCCTCCTTGCGCTCCATGCTGGGGCTTTGCTGTGTGCACCAGGCCCCGTGCTCCGAGTCAGGAGCAGGGCAGGAGGTTTCCCCCGGGACCCCCGTGCGATTCCCTAAACCCTGAGCGCAGAGGGTGGGAAGCTCCTGTTGGGAGGTGGGCACTGATGCTGCGGCGTTGCCACAAAGCGCTGGTGAGGCTCTGAGTGCTTCCCAAGGAGCTGTTCCCAGGGAAAATGGGACAGAACTGTGAAGTTTATCATAGTTCAGAGTTTGTGGTTTGATTAGCTCTAAAAATACCTACTTGTACTTGTGTTTTCAGAAATTTACATCATCGTATCTCATAAGTAGATGCATTTTAAATTTATACGTAGATATATTGAATATGTTCAACAAGAGACTTGCGTTGCCATCATTTCCCCTACTAAGCGTGGCTTCTGCAGGGGGATTTATCATGAGGTTCCCGCAGCCAAGTGGCAGGAAAATGAGGAGGGCTACATTGGAAAATGAGGAGGGCTACATTGGAAAATGAGGAGGGCTACATTGGAAAATGAGGAGCGGTACATTTTGGGGTTACATTTTAGTACTGAAGGGTCCTCAGAAGCCTGGGAAGCTCCTGGCCTTGGGGATCCCGTGCAGCCCGCGGAGCCCGGCCACGCAGCGGCGCCTACCCAAGGAGCTGGGGTGTTTGCCGGGGGCTCGTGCGCCCGCGGGGGCTGCAGGGATCCGTGTGAAACGCCCGTGCGGAGCCCTGGGGCTGCGGAGCACACGGCGGCTCCTGGGACGCTTCGCTGCCCGTTGAAGCCCCCGTTCGGGTGGCGTTGCGGGGCTCCCCGGGAAGGTGGTGTGTGTGGTGAGCGCTCCCGCGGGCACGGCCGCTCCGCCCTGTCCCGTCCTGCACGGAGCTGCTGTCCTGCTCCTGGGATATCCGCACTGAACACGGAGCTGCCCGACCTCGGAGGCAGCTCCGCTCTCTGGGTGCTGTCCCGAGGGTGCCTGTCCCCTTGCTGCTGGTTTGGGGGTGCCTTGGGGTGCTGGAAGGTGGGTTGCTCAGACCTCCCCCTCCTGCTCCTGTGGCGGTCTGTGTTGGTTGGGAGCTGTGCTCAGCGCCTCGCCGTGACGTGCGCTCCGTCTGGTGTCTGCTCCATCATCCCGTCTTTCAGGTGATGCTTTTTGTGGGTGTGGGTGCCCATGGGACACCACAATCCCTGCTTGTGGTTGGAATCACCGTCACTCCAGGGACCGCTAGGTGAATGCCCCAAATTTTCTTTTGGGGTAGATTGGCTTTTCTAAGAGCAGGGCCTCGGGTCTGATCTAGATGGATGGAGATGCTTCCATTTCCATGCTGAAACTCCAGCAGTTGGAAGAAATATTTATGTAACCTTTGGAAAAATAAAAAGAAGCTGGAAGTTGGGCAGCTGTCTCCCCTGCCGGGCCCTGCTGGAGGCCGGGCCTCGCTCCGGCCCCGCTCTCCTGCTGCCTGCATAGAATTCCTTACCAGTTCGCATCCCGGCTCTCCACCCGCCTCGGCTTCCAGCACTTCATAAAGCCTTGGATCCCTCTTGGCTTAAGTATGTGTGTGCAGGGGCTGGGCTCCATGATCTCTAAAGGTCCCTCCTCACCTGAAGGATTCTGCGATTCTTTCATTTTCTTTTATTCTCATTCCAAAAGTAGATCATTCCATGGAGTGACTTTATATTTTCTTAATAAAAAAGATGATATTTTGCAGGAGTGCTGCGGTGGGTGAGTGACGGATACTAAGCTTGAGCTTTGGAGTCGGCCTTGGAAGTGGATTTAGTGCCTGGGACGTTCCTGTGGTGCTGCAGTCCCAAAGAGAGCACCCCTCGGCATGGCAGCCCTTGGGCAGCATTTGTGTTGGCCCTTGGGCACTTTGGGAAAGACCATGTGCCCTTTTAAAAGGACATTCCTTGCCACGAGCCCTCAGAAATGCTGTTACATGGGAAGCTGCAAGGATAATGCAGCCGGAGCAGGGATCTGTGGGCAGGGAAGATCCATGGGGAGCGGGAGCCCCATGAGGCCCCAGGGCCTTGGCCGCGCGCCGGCACCCGGCTGCTTTTCCTCCAGTCCCGGGCATCCCCTGGAGAAGGCCCAGGCTCCTTGCAGGCAGATCCAAGGTCATGAATGTGCAGCTACATTCCTGCCACCCTCCCCGGCGTCTGGCTTCCGAGGACGTGGCAGCCACTTAGCCTGGAGCGCTGCTTCGTTCCTCGTGAAGAAAACGGATTTCTGCGAACGTCTCCATCCTCAAACGCTGCTTTCCTTTAGTTCTCCTTTAGTTGCTGCATGCAGAAGGGTGAAGTACATTGTAGTGACCAACACTGTATTTCCTCCTCGTGCGAGATGGGTGATTTCTGTCTGTTTTATCATATTTTGGTGTGGTGAAGCCCCCAGCGTGCTCAGGCTCCTATTTATTCCGGCGTGCCTGGACTCAGGGCTGTTCCATCCCTCGAGATCACGTCTCTGACGATGTCAAAGCGGCCTTATTGAAATAGCCTGTTAGTATTTAAAACAGTATTAATGCTGTATTTGATTCATTAAGTGTACAAAGGCAAGTTAAAGCGTTTCCATGTGTGTGCTGTTAGTTCTGGCGGGAGGTTCCTCAGATGGTTTTATGTGGTTTCAGACAACATTTTAGCACATTCTTAAAATACCCACAAAAGCCTTTATGTAAAATCTCATAAAGGTGAAGCACATAAAAATGATTCTTTTTTTTTCCCCCTGTTTCATGTCATTAGGATCAAAGTACAGTAGGTAAGAATAAATTTCCCAAAGCCTTGTTGTAGTCTCCCTCTTAATTAGTGTTTCATGCTCATAGCAAGCCCATAAAATGGGTAATGGGGGAACTGTCTGTGCACACGGCGGCTGCTTTGAGGGAATTCATGAGTTAGATACCTGTTTTTCTAAGCAGAATTCTGCTGGAAATGGGTAATAGTTTGTGCTCTTTGGCCTTGCGTTTCGGCGCGGGTTGGAACGTCGCTCTGCCAAGGACCTGGAATTCCCGTTACCTGCAGCGGCGAAAAGCCATTGATGACCCCTCAAGAAGCTGTCAAAAGGGTGCACATTGGTTTATTAGATTTAAATCACTGCAGGGTCCTTTTGTAAACATTATTGGTGGCTAAACAAGTGTTGTAGACCAGTGCAGAAACACCGAGCTTTTGTGATAACTTCTGAAAAAAAAAAATGAGTTAAAAGGCACTCGGAGGAGGGTTTCCATTTAGCCCCACTTGCAATCAAGTGAACAACTTCACCTGCAGTGTAAACCTATTTACTTGCTCCCTTCTGCCTTCATTAGCTGCGTTTGTGGTGAAAACCTTCCAGGCTTTCCCAATAGGGAGAGAAAGGGGTGGAAAAAAACCCCAAACCCTATAAAATAAAGCCTGTCTCTCAGCCTGCTTTGTAGCTTGCTCTTTTACCAGCTGTTACACTTAATTGGAGTCAAAGGCACCGTTTGCTCAAGAACTGTGGAAATCTGTAACTAGCTCTGTTTCTCACTAGGCTTCTCCTTAGCAGAAATGTGCTTTTTTTTTTTTTTCTTTTTTTACAAAAAAATGAAATGAATGCCCTCTAAAAATATTTAGTATTTCTAGGTATCTAGCTGTTGAGAGTGTGCTGTCTTAAAAAATATATATATTTTTTTTGTAGGATGTAGAGACCCTGGCAGTTTGTGGTGATGCTGCGGGTTAGCTGAGCGTGGCCGGGGGCCGCTTGCTGCTAACCTGCCCTTTGGCTGCTCCCTGCAGGTATTTCGAAGGTGGCGTCTCCTCCGTCTACCTCTGGGATCTGGATCACGGTTTCGCCGGTGTGATCCTCATCAAGAAAGCTGGAGACGGATCAAAGAAGATTAAGGGATGCTGGGACTCCATCCATGTGGTGGAGGTTCAGGTACAGCCTCGGGGCCACCAATATCCCCCCGGGAAAACAAACCCTGGTTAATTGCAGACAATTACGGCGCACAGGTGTTCCGGCCAACAATGCTGTATTGTGTCAGGGGCCCGAAACTCCTTTCCCCTGTTAATTTTGGAGAATTACCTGAAGCAATTTGGATGCGGATAAGTCAGGGCTGTAATCGAAAAGAATCCCCAAAGAATGGGAAGTATGTTGCTCCCTGTGCATGCAGGCCTCAGATAAGGGTGGGTTTTTTTTTTTCTGAACATAAAGGTCTGCAGATAAATATCACTAATTAGGTAATAAAAACGAGGGAGCAGGAGGTTAAATTGCTATAACCAGAGGTGCTTTTGGAAATGCAGGGGAATGTGCACACGTACAATTATTTATTTAAAACAAGAGGGAGCAGGAGCGTCGTGTGAGCGGGGCTGTGCGGGCGGAGCTGCAGCATCTGCAGCGCTGGATGATGGGGACAGGAGGGGTTGGGGTTTCAAAGGAAGCGTCACCTTCTGTCTCACCTTCCTCTCGTCCCTCCACCTCAGGAGAAGTCCAACGGCCGTACCGCTCACTACAAGCTGACCTCCACTGTGATGCTGTGGCTGCAGACCAACAAAACGGGCTCCGGCACCATGAACCTCGGCGGGAGCCTCACCAGGCAGGTACGTGGTGCCCAGCGCCCCGCGCTGCGGAGCCGCCGCCTCCGGCCTCCCCGGGCAGCGGGTCCGGCGGCCGCTCAGCCCATGAGCAGACACACGGTTATCGAGACGCCCCATGAAATTCACTTGCTGACTTTCAGCTTAAAGTATGAAAGTTTCATCGGGGGCTTAGTCTGTCTTTGAGGTATTAGTGTTGTGCTTGATATTCCTAAATTTTATACTCCCTTATGTTCAGATCAGACAGATACTTCTTTATCCATCAGATTTCTCTGTCTCCTTACTGGAAGATTCTCATCGGGTTATAAAAATGAGGCAATCTGTCATCTTCCCTTTTATTATTATTTTTTAATGCCAGCTAGGCCACCATGATTAAACCCATTCCGTACTGACTAGGAGATTGAACCTATTTTGTATTGACTAGAAGATACTTTTGTCCTTCAAAACTTTCAACCTGTTCCTATCCTGCCAAGTCTTTTGCTGCTGCTGTACCAGGAGACCAACACAAGGTAAACCTTTCTAAGCACTTGAATTTGGGGCCAGGAGGAAGACTTTGGCTTCATCCTACACCAGCCATTTTTTGCAAGTAAGTTGCCACACGTGGGGCTGTCCAGGTGAGGCTTCAACGAGCAGGTTGCAGCAGCCTGACGAACCCAGGGCACATCAGGCATGTGATTGTGGCTGTGAGTGACTTGGAGAGATCAGCAAGGGCTAAAACTCCTTCCTGAGGCTTCCCATCCCAAGGACAAGGCGCGAGCTCTGTGGAACGCCCTGCGCTTTGGTGCAGCTCGGAGCCAGCGAAGGAAAGCAGGACCTGTAGGGAGGAGCTGGAATTGTGCCTTGGCCATGCAGTCATAGCAGCTGAGCCTGGATCTCCACAGGATTTTTCTTTCCGTATTGACTTGCAGGAGAAGCTGATGAGGGAGGTGAAAAGAAAAGAAACAACCGAACTTTGAAGACGGTCGTCAGCACTGCTGAGTCTCGTAAAGTGTTTACAGTAATTACGCCTGGGTTACGGTGACCCGGACAAATATTTAATCATAGGCCTTCCTAATACTTTAAATCCCAGCTGTGAAGTGGGGGCCAAGGGCCGGGCTCTGGCGCAGCCTCGCGGTGCGCGGTGGCCGCGCCAAGGCAAACAGGAGCCGCTGAGAACGGGTGTCCTCGGTGCACCTCGGCCCGGGCTCTGGGCTGCGCTGGGCAGGTTCGTGCTTCTGTTGTCATATTCACTGCAGATCGTTTACTTCAGATGTGATGCTTTAGGGCAGGGGTCTGCTTCCAAGACAGGGAGCTGTTTTCCAGAGGAAGGAGGGTGCGACTTTGTGGGGAAGCGGAGCCTGGGCTTTGGGTCAAAGCACTGGAGATGTGTGTTGCACTTGGGCCAGGGAGGCTGCTGTGCTGCAAACCAGGCTTTCCTGTGCTCAGGTGTGTGTCGGGATGCAGGGCACCGTGGAGACTCCCTGCCATTTGTCATGATAGGTAGATCTCCGGGACCTGTGCTCTGCCATGAGCGAGCCCTGGGTTGGCATTGAGTGGAGCTTCCATGGACAGAGCTAGCCCGGTGACTTGCCGGTCACTGCAGGCGTGTGCAGGTACAGAGCGCGTTTCCAGCGGGGAGATTCCAACCCGGAGAGCAGACACCATCCTTAAGCTTCCCGTGTGTGAGTGGATACTGAGTGAGGAGTATTTTGGAGTGTAGATGGGAGCTGAGAGGAACCAACCGTCCAGGGAATCAATTCTGCTCTATGCGAAAACGGGTGTTTTTCCAGCGGTTTGGTTATGTAATAGTTGGTTTGGGACAAAAGAGAGAAGGAGAGAGAGGAGCTGGCGGGAAGCGGCAGAGGGGAGGCCCGGAGCAGGCGCCGGATACGCTTGCGGGTTGGAGTCGGCGCTCGGTGAAGGATGAGCGGGACCATGGATACGCGGATGGAGACGGCCAGGCTGGGAGGCCAGAGCGCATCCGTGCGGAGCAGCCAAGCTTTTGCCTGCCTTTGTGCCCTTAGAGTCTGGAACGCGCGGCGCGGAGACGCCAAAGTTTCCCTCGCCGATATCCAAACAATTCCACATATTTTCCACCTGGAGGCCCCAGTCTGGCTGTGTTCTCGGAGCCTCTGGCTGTTTGTGCTTCGTTACAGGGATTTCCGCATCACTCTGTGCCCAGAGCAGCTGTGCGTGTCGTGGCCGGTTCCTCGGAGTCACGGGGCGGATGAGTTTCCTTCTCATCATTCCGGTGTTTTTGGCCATTTTCACGACGAACTGACGCGTTCGGCCGGCGCTCCTCGTTTCGTGTTAACTCTTCTTCCAAACAGCGTTTGCAGAAGGCCCAGATGTGCAGCAGACAGGCAAAGCGATGGAGCCATCAGGAGCTCGGGGCACCAGGAGAGCAGGTTCCCTCAGTCCGACTCGCCGCACACGGCGGGGACGGGAGGCCGGGAAGCCGCGCGGCAGCCGCGTTCCTCACACACGGCAGCCGAGGCCAGAGCCGCGCGGATCTCTATGGTGCACTGGGATCTCTTAGCCCATCCCAGTGGCTGATGGGGAGTGGCAGTGGGAAGAAGAACTGCGTGTTAACATGAACTCGCAGGCTGGAACATCCCCCGCCGAGCAAGTAGCCCTTTTCCTTAAGCAGCTCCAGGCTCCCTGCTCACGCCATGCAGGAACAGCCCGCGGAGGGAACCCCTGCAAGTGTCCGCAAGGACACTGTTCATCTGGCTGCTGACTCCATTAAAACAGCCTCTCATAACGTCTCGCCTCCCCCAGCACATGCAGAACCTCCTGGCAGCTGCTTTTATGACGACGTAGGAACGTGCATTTTGCAAAAACAACCCCGTTTTGCAAAAACAACCCTGTTTTTGGAAACAACCCCGTTTCAGGTTCCGCTCCCGCGCCTGGCGCGTGTGCCGTGGTCGCCGTCGCCTCCCCGACACCCACGGCCGGTCCCTTTGCACTTCCCAAACCCGCTGCAATGTGGACACGTCTGCAGAGCTTGGCTTTACATCCTGCCTCTGGGGGGTTGGATCCCATCTCCAGGCTCCGTTCCGTGTAAACAGTCCGACTGCGACCGAAAGGGGAACTTACCCCTTCTTGTGCTTTTTCTCCCCGACTCCTAGGTTCCCTCTTGCCTTCAGGCTTCCAGCTAAATTACATGCTTCCCCAAGCCTGTGAGATACTTGGCTTATTAGGAGAAACCTGTAGCTGGCCCAGATTGTTAAACTCTACCCTGAGGGAGGGATATGAACAGATGGATGAGAGAATTCAGTGGGATTAGTCAAGCCCTTTGAAGGCTGCTCTTCCCACTGCATTTTTCTCCCGGCCTTGTTTTCGTGCCGTCTCAGCACATCTTGCAGCCGTTGAGTTTCCCGAGGCTGTTGCTTGGTGTTCAACAGCTTGTCTGCATTTAGTCAGAGGAATTTTCCTCCCGAGGAATGGGGGATACAGTGTTTTCTCTAGCAGCAGAAGCTGCCGGGTCGTGCATAGGCAGCGTGGCCCCTGCATGAGCATCGTGTGAGCAAAGGCAGATGAAATCCAGAGCACTTGGCATTTGGCTCTTCCAGCGCCCGCTTTTGATCTCGGGTTTTTAAATCCCAGTTGGTTTGGTGCCTGTCTCCTGTTGCAGCAGAGCTAGGAGCATGGTAGCACTATATGCTTCATAATGCTATATGCTACCACTATATGGTTCACGAGATGCAGCTCTGAGCTGCTGATTCCCTCCACACACTCCCTGTTTCCTGGTGCCTGGCAGCACATGGAAAAGGCCTCACATGACCGAGTGTCTCCGTGTGTTTCTGTCCTAGATGGAGAAGGACGAGACGGTGAGCGACTCCTCCCCGCACATAGCCAACATCGGCCGCCTGGTGGAGGTGGGTGCTCTCCTGCCCGGGCTTGCTCCCACGCCCAGGAATTTGGCTCCATGCTTTTGTCTTTGCAAAGTTATTTACCCCTTTGGTACCAACTGTCGTCCCTTCTGCACAGCGTGGGTGCCTTAGCACCCTCCCTAGGGTGCCCTGAATGGTTTGTAGACACAAAACATCCTCTCCCTGCGCTGCTTCACACTTTCCTACTCCTCATAGTAGTAACCTCCTCATAATATAATTGGTTACTAATTAATTTCCCTGACCTTCGTAGCTGCATTGGGAAGAGAGGAGAAAATTCCTAATAAAATAGATCATAATGTATATGTTAAAGAAACTAAGGTCTTGAAAGCAGGCAAGTATTTCTCTTTAGGTCCTTTTTCTAAGTGTTTAGCTTGAATGAAAACGACTGCAGAAAGAAGACAATGCTGCTTGTTTGCAAGGTATTTCCCAGGCCTGTTGCCACTCAGGGCTGAGTGAATTAGTCAATAGCTCAAAAAATGCCAGAAACGCCCAAGCAGAAAACTCCTGAGCTGTCGGTTCTCAGGGAGCGACTTGCAGCTCCAGCTCCATCCAGCGCCAGAGCAGGGCGAGGGGAGCTGCATTTTCCTTTTGCAGCGGGATGCCGAGAAACAGGATAGCTGGGCGGAAAGTGCCCTCTCGTGGCGCCGAATCCTGTGAGCAGGGATTGCTCCGGCAGCCGCGGAGCTGAACCCATGCCTAGGTTAGAGCGGGGACGAGGATCTCTGTGTCTCCCCGTGGTGGGAAGGGGCTGGGTCTCACGGAGCTGCAGCAGCAGCCGGGGAGCGGTGCAGAGTCTGCAGAGGTGCTGAAGAAAACCTTCAGTCACTGAGGGTCAGTGTCTTGTTCTCTTACAGGACATGGAAAACAAAATCAGGAGTACGCTGAATGAGATCTATTTTGGCAAAACGAAGGACATCGTTAACGGGCTGAGGTAAGGGGCTCGCCAGCTTGCTGGTGGAGCCGCTGCTGCCCTGGAGCTCCCCTCTCCAACACAGAATCCCTGCAGTCCCCGTGATTTGGGAAGTGCTGGTTGTGGTGTGGTGTTCGGGAGCGTTGCTTTTCTGCCTTCTAACTACAGGAGCTTCAAGTGGTGTTTTAATCTCCTGTTCCCTCAACAGGAAGCAAAGAGCAGTTAGCAACGCTTGTTCTTTGGGGTTATTCTTAATTGTGTATTTTATTTTCTACGTGCCTGAAAGTAGTTCTTAAATTCCGAATCTCCTTTCTAGTATCCTTAAAAACAGCGAGCTGGTCCCAAACTAAGACTTGACATTAGCAGCTTGCAAGATTTGACATTATTTTTAATCCTTTCTTTCTCTCAACACCTCTGGCTGAAACACGATGTACCAGAAAGATAAGTGAGCGAGTCCTCTGTGCCTTTCCAAAGGAAACCTCCCGGTACAACCCCTAGGCAGGAATTTTGTGTAGAATTCCCAAGCTGGTCGTTCGCAGGCTCCTAGAGGCAGGGGAGAACCGTGATGCCAAATCCCCTCCTCTTGTGCATTGCAAATAGACCCCCCCCCCTACACAGTGGGGTGGTGCACAGGAGACAATGAAAGTACCTCTGCTGCCACTCTCCTTGTACTGAAATATGTTAAAAGGAAAAGGAAGAAATCTGTAAGCTGTCCTTCAAATGATAGTTCTGATGCCTTCTCAGCAGCACGGGCAGAAGCGGTCGGCAGTGCCCAGGAAAGCAGCTGCTCCTCCTGCCCCCTCCTGCTTTCCGGACAGCCCTGTGTTTTCCTTGGTGCTGCGCAGGGCTTGAGCCCGGGAGCCGTCACTAACGTTCAAGGGGACTGTGTGGTGCAGCCTTTCCCTTCGCTCTGAGCCTGGCTGCAGCTTCAGTCACTGGCCGTGCTCGGGGTCGCGTCGCTGGGGCCGCCCCGCTCAGCGCGGCCGCGCGCAGCCTCCACCTCGGCCTCCACCCCGGTCCCGCTTCCTCTCGCTGTGTCCTGTCGCTCGCTGCTCATGCCTGCGCTCCCGGGGCTTCCCGGCCTCCGTGTTGCTGAGTTCTCCTGACTGTTCTTTTCCTTGTTTACTTCCCTCCTTTCCGAACTGCTCGCCGTAGATCTATTGATGCTATCCCCGACAACCAAAAGTATAAGCAGTTGCAGAGGGAGCTTTCTCAAGTGTTGACCCAGCGCCAGATCTACATCCAGCCTGATAACTAAACCGATCCAGGTACCCCTGCCTGTGAGGTGTGACGAGGACTAAACCAGGACTCACCCCGCCGAGACCTCTGCATGATAACCGAGGCCAGAACTAACCCCCTAACTGCTGCAGCCCCACAGGCAGCCTGGGCTCCCCGTTCCACCCGACGGTTAATACTTGTCTGGCCACCTGGGCGCTGTGGCTCCTTTCCAAGCGCTCCTCTTTTCTCCCTGCCCGGTAATCCAACCCCCCCATGCTCCATCCTTCGTGTGCTGCTGTTTTTTATAGCTGTGGCCTGTCACCTTAATGAGCAAATTCCCTGCAATCCTAGTCTTCCTGGTGGAAACACGAGAAATCTTGGAAATAAACAGCTGTCCTCGCAGCTGTGAAAACCCCACGCTGGCAGCGGTGCTTTCGGGGCTCCGCAGGGGACGGGTTCTTCCCATGCGCTCCGCATTGGCTGTGCGGAGCGTCAGCTGCTCTGGGCTGGGTTTGGCCCCGTTCACGGTGCTCCGTGCGCCCGGGGAAGGGCTTTGCCCTGCGCCACCTCCGGGAGCCTGGAATGCTGGTGCTCCCAGCGGGGCCGAGCCCAGAATGCCGGCGCTCCCGGGAGGGCCGAGCCTGGAATGCCGGCGTTCCCGGTGGGACCGAGCCTGGCATGCCCGGTGCAGCCTCCATGCCCCTTGCTAACAAGGCACAGATGGTGTCTCCGACGCCTCGGGCTGCCCGAGGGCAGTTGTTTGTTGCCCAGAACGTGGCATTTGTTGATGGTGGCCAAGAACCACTTGGTCAGCCTGTAAGAAACACCGGCAGAAAAATGTATATGTTTTTATTAAAGCAGCGGAACTCTCCAGAGACAAGGGAATGGAAAGACTGTTATGAAAATGTTAGGAAAATAACAGGCACAAAGAGCGGCCTTGTTGACAGGAGACAGCGGCCGCGCAGAATGAGGTAGCTTTGACTGCAGCAGACAGCGCGAGCTGCGGTTTCCGTGGGAAGAAACCCCACGGAAGAGGATCTGCGCGTTGCCACAGCGGCCTTGGAAAAGCCAGGGAGTGTTAGTCTGGTGGTGATTGTGTTTGTGAACGTGGTGGCTTTTAGTGAGAGTCTCGTAATTCCCTGCGGAAAGCGCAGGTTCCTTCACAGCCATCCTGGAGAACAGCGAGCAACAATGAATCCTGAAAGACGGAATTTTTTTCCTTGCCACCAACTTTTGGGAGAAGCAGCGCCCTGCAGTCATCTTGCTGCTCATTTCAGCGGTCTTGAAGAACAGCCTCTCTGTCCTTCCCCTCTTTGGTTTGCCAGTCGCTGTGGGTGCCGAGAGGCGAATGTTGCTGGAGGAGGTGACGGTGCAGGGGACTAGGGCTGGAGGAAGCGAAGTGCAGCCGTCTGGCTGGGCCGCGAGCGCCTGCAGACAGGAGCACTCGCACCCTTTGCCGGGGGCACAGCTGCATTTTCCCTTTCAGCTGCCCCTGGAGCTGCGGGTGTCCGTGCGGCGCCGCGCCGGGCGGCCTCCCGCGCCCTCCTGGCTCCAGGGAGCTCTGCTCCGTGGGCGCTGCTCCGCGCAGGCAGGCCGGGCCCAGGGGCTGCTGCGGGCGCCCCCGCTGCCCCTCTCATTTGTGCTTCCTCTCTCCCCGCAGGTCTGTGCAGACTTTTGCAGACAAATCAAAACAAGAAGCTCTTAAAAATGACCTGGTGGAGGCTTTGAAGAGAAAGCAGCAAAGTTAAAACGCTCTCCGTGCTCACGAGACAGGCCATGCACTCATTAGATTCCTTTCGTAGAACAACTCCTGGTCCCCCCCTTTTCTGTTACGTCACGTCACGACTCGCACCCAGCGCTGTCCACGCAACGCCATCCTCCCCATGAATAAAGCTCTACAAACTTAGTCAGTCTCTGAGGCCTACTTTGCACCACGTTTCCCAGCGAGACCTTAGGCTCTGTTTCCGTAGAAGTCCATGGATTTTCTTTTTTCTCCCCCCGCCCCTCTTCTTGCCCCCTCCTCGCATTTATACGCATAAACACGTATCATTGTTTGTCTTTTTTTTTCCTCCCCACCCCTCCCGCCTTTTGTTACATTGGTGTAAAAAATGTAAAACAAAAAAATTTATTAAATACTGTGGTGTGTGAAAGAGGAAGAACTGGAAAAAAATTTAAAAAATCTATTCCACGTATGTTTGGGGGCCGGGCACGGGGCTGGCGGTGGGAGGGAGGGAGGAAGAGAGGGTGTCTCCTCAGCGGTGTCCTGTCCTGCCGCATGGACACGGTGGATGGGAGACCTGCTGAACCCTCTGCTCTTCCAGAGCCTGGTTCCAAGGCGCTTTTCTGTCGATTTTTATGGAATGCTAAAGGGGTTTTCGTTTCGACTTTTTTTTTGTAAAGCTTAAATGGAATCTACATCTGATACTTGAGCCTCCATACTAAAGGAAAAAAAAAGAAAAAAACTACAAAAAGAACAAAATAAAATTAAAAAAACCACTCCCAGGAGCCGTGTGTGCGTTTGGTGTCCGGCCTGTGTCTCTTTCCCGGGTTTGTGTCGTGAGCAGGGCCTGCATCACAAGAAAGGAGCACGTGAAGCAGCCGAGCAGCCCTGCGGGAGCAGGTTGGGGTGCTGGGGTGCTCCGTTCTCTCCCAGGGCAACCACTTTGGGTACCACGTAGGTGTGTGTGGACTCCTGCAGCTGGACAAAGCAAGCAGCTGCAGGGCCGGGCAGCAGGAGAGGTAGCAGCTGATAAAAGTGGGCATAAAAGGGGGAGAGGAAGAGGGTTTCTCTCCTCTCTAAACCTCATCTGAGGAGGTGCAGCCCTAGGGTGAGGCCCAATTAGAAACAGGGGAGAGAGAGGGAGCAGCAGCAGCTACATAAATCCCACCCCCCCAAAAAGTGCCACAGAGGTACAAGGGCAAAGAGTTGTTTTTATAAAGTGCAAGCCACAGCACCTGGGATACATCTGTGTGGATTCAGACCTTTGGGCTGCTCCCCCTCAGCCGCTGCCCTCGCCGCTGGCTCTTGCAGGAGCTCAGCCGTGGAGATGAGAGCAGCAGTGAGGGAAGGGCAGGAGGGAGCGCTGCTCGTGCGGTGACCGGCCGCTCTTCGCTCCTCCCTTCCCCGCAGCTCCCCGAGTTCTCTTTGCTTTTGCCAGGAACAGGGAAGCTTGAGATGCAGCCTGGACAGCAGGATGCCTAAGCCCAGCTGTGGGGCTCCAGAGGAGCAAAGAACAACCAGCTGAGGTGTCTCGTTCTTCCCTGCAGCTCCCAGGAGCGTCGTTGGCATCGACAAGGCACGAGGGTTCCCGGGCAGGGTGCCCGGCGGCGCAGCATGTCACTCCCTGCCTCTCCTGAGGGCCGGCCAAGGATGATGGCAGGATGGGGGTCCAGCCCGCCTGGCTTTATGGTCACCTTTGGGGTCAGCTGTCCAAGGGCTCATCCTGCTCCCCAAGGAGGGCATCTCTCTCTTCCAGAGCACCAGCCTTTCCCGTCCGGTAAGCGAGGAACTGGCAGGAAATCTGGGAAGCGGTTAAGGCTCCACACAGAGAAGTGCAACAGCCCACATGACACCCCGGGCCTCACCACCCCATCAAGTGCTGGCGCCAGAGGCTTTGCTGTGCAAAGAGCCCAGAGCCTCTTGCAAATCCTCACGAGGCCCTCGGGGCTTGCGACACGGCAGCCGAGTCAGCAGCACGTGAGGGGGAAGGATACGATGACGTCGAGCGAGAGGACGCCCAGGCTGCCGACGAGCCAGGGCAGGTGGCGCAGGACGTAGTCGGCCGGGCTCTGCCCGGGCTCGGGGTTCTTGAGCAGGACGCTCGCGCCGTACAGCGCGTTGCCCAGCATCACCAGGGCGAAGAGCCAGTAGGAGACCCCCACTGTCGACTTCCTCTTGTACTGCGGAAAGAAAACCATGACTGCATTCCAAAGGGAATGGAGAGAGATCAGGATCCCAAGTAAACACCTCTCTGTGCATCCTTATCTTATCATCACAAGGGGAAAAGGCCTGGCCCACCACCCTCCCCGCCCGCCCGCGCTGCGGCTCCTACGTTAGTGTAGATCTGGGGGAGTCGGGAGCACAAGTAGAGCACGGAGGAGACGGAGCCAATGATGAAGCCGATGATTTCATTCCTGGAGAATGGCTGCAAGGCAGGACAGGCCATGACTAGTGCGCGTTTCTTCCAGGATGGACTCACCCGAGCCACCAACCCACAGAGCAACAACAGCGTGACCCAAACCAGGTCTCTCGCTCCTCCCGCTGTCCCTTGCCGGTTCCTCTCCCGCACCGGCTGGGATTACAGCGGCACTGACAAGGCCGCTGGGCAGCAGGTACGACTCCCTGCTGTTAGTTACTCTCGTTTAATGTTTTTAGCCCTGTGACCGGGGTGTCTGTGCTCTCTGCAGACTTGGGGAGTGTCTCACCATGTCGCCGGGCTCCGGCACGCCGGCGGCCAGGAGCGCCCTGCCCCGGAATGCCACCGGCCCCGGTGTCATGCCAGCCTCTCCGCCCAGCAGCGACACCGCCGACACCGTTCCCAGCAGGACAAAGATGCAGGCCGCATTGATGGGAGCTCCCACTGCAAGGCACAAGCAGGGCTCGTTAGGGAGGGCTCACCTGGCAGCCCAGAGGGGCAGCTGGCTCTGCTTCTGCCTGGAGAGGAGCACTGCTCAGCGAGAGCTTTGTCTGTGGCTCCGGAGCGAGTACCCAGGAACTGGGGCAATAACTTGCCTGGGCCTTTTATCTCACAGCGATAAGGGCTATTTGCAGCTTATCTGGGAGGAAACTCTTCCTATCTGAGCTGACCAAAATAGTAAAGTTTCTTTGGTTTGAGGGTTCTTTGAAAAGGAAAAAACCTTCCCAGCCATCTTGATGCTTTTCACTGCCTCAAGCCACAGTAGGGCAAGTTCAAACCCCTGCCGAGCTCTGACTGCAGGACTTGCCTGGCAGGGCCATTTTTCCTTTCTCTCCTAGTAAGATGCTGTCTCACTGGGTTCACAGGCACTTTGGTAGGTTAATGCCCCACAGTTCCTCTCACTAGTTCAGCCCAGTCTGGCTTCAGCCCCACAGCCTCCCCCCAGCGCAACAGGAGCGAGAAGGGCTCTGTTTGCATTAGATTGTGTAAATAATCCCAAGCAAGTTCCTGCAGTTCCATCAGGGAGATGCTCAAAGCGCTGCCTTTAATGCTCATCCAACCCAGAAGGGGAGCTTCAGCGCAGACGCCACACGGCCTCTGTGTGAGCCAGGAGCTATTCAGGAGCTGCAGCTTGTTTTAAACGGCGCTGCTCTCATGGGTGCTCAGGGGAAGGCAAGAGCCAGCAAGCAGAGGCACCTAAGGCTGCACTGGCACATCTGCAAGGTGCCCCTGCCCAGGGGGGGCGTCCCTGGGGAATCGCTCTCCTGGTCCCCGAGCCCAGGACAAGCTGTCTTTAAAGACAGTGGCAAAGGAGAGCACTGCCTGCCGCGCTCGCGGCCGTAACTCACATGCTCCCCTTCGGTTCTTGGCTTTGTAGTAGCTGTACAGGAACAGCATGACCAGGTCTGCCAGCACGTAGTAAATGGCGGTGTAAATCTGTGGGAGGAGAGCGCGGTCACCGCGTGAGAGGGGCTCCGTCCCGGCAGGGAGCTCCGGGGCAAGGGGCGAAGGAGCGGCCGGAGTCGGGGCCGCCGCGTTGTCCTCTCCTCGGGACGCGTCCCCCAGCACTCCCGCGGGGCCGGCGGGTACCTGCAGAGGCAGCTGGTTGGCAAGGAAGGAGCCGATGAGGTTGAGGAGATCTCCGCCCAGCCAGCCCAGCAGGAAGTAGACGGAGAGCGCCTGGTCCATGATGCCAGTCTTGCAGGCTTGGTAGAACTGCCTGCGGAGAGGGATGGAAGCGCAGACCGCTAGCGGCAGGAGCAGCCTGGCTGTACCCAAAGCGCCCGGGCAGAGCGGAGCAGCCCGCAGCCGCCATCTCCCCTTCAGCAGGTGCCTCCCGGTGTGGGGTACAGCGGGCGGGCACGAGCACAGCCGGCCGGCGGCGGCCCGGGACCCCGCGGCGCCGCGAGCCCGGGGAAGGAGCCGTCCCGCGGGGCCCGGCACTCACGGCAGGGAGGCGGCAGCGAAGCAGCCGATGGAGAGCAGCCCCAGCAGCACGCTGGCCACGTCGCGCCCGTCGCGCGCGCACTCGTTGAACGCGTCGCGCACCCAGGCCGCGCCGTCGGGGCACGCGGAGCCGTTGCCGCCGGCCGAGGCCATGGCCCGCGGGGAGCGCCCGGCCCGACGAGGCGGCCGCG
>JAVCKT010023356.1:0-13507 GCA_032273925.1 Rhynchotus rufescens
TAACTCTCCTTGATCATATTTTATTTTATTTTATTTTATTTTATTTTATTTTATTTTATTTTATTTTATTTTATTTTTTATTTTTATTTATTTTTGGTGACAGGGATGATCTCTAGTTTGAGATGATAAAATGCATTGGTAAACTGCATGAAGAATCTGATCTACATTTGATTTTTTCAAAACAACTTAAGACAATCCACCTGACTGACCTTATGAAAATGAGTGCAGAGTTCAAAAATGCCCTGGGTTATAGTGTTTGTGTAGGAGCAGTGTGGCACAAAGCTTTAGGAGGCAAAACTTGCAGTAGCTCCCCTTCAGGACTTTAGGATTATGAGGCCTGTGTCAGAAGACATTCCCCACATCCCATTCCCACATTGCACCTGCTGTATCTGAGCAGCTCCAAAACTTTCCTTGTGCCTTAATAGAATCAAAAAATGAATATGGGTGTGAGATAAGGAGAGCATTCCATCCATGATTTTCATAGTCATTAGAATTCTTTTTTTTTTTCATAGTGAGTGGACAGCCAACTTTCCTTGTGCTGAAGAGGAAGATGAGGATGGTCTGTGATTCCTCTGGGCAGCAAGTGGAATGCTGTCTCATACTGTCTTAGAGTACCAAAATTACCTTGCTTGGGTTGTTGGTTCTGGTCAAAGACCATTGTGGTCTCTCCAGCACATTAGGAAATTTTGTCCTGTCTGGGTAAATGGCAACTTATTCATAGCTGGCTGAAGTGGTTGCCTTCACAAGGACTGTTAAATGATCTGAATGTGATTCTCAGGCTGAGATTTCTGACCTCTGTAAGAGGCAGCACAAATTGGCTAGTGCTGGGAATCTACACCTGAACCAGGTGAAAGCTGAATTTTTTCCATGCTCCGAGGCAAAAAGAGAGGATGTGATGAGATGGAATAGGCTCTTTCAGATGAGAAGTTTTTCTCCTACTTTTGAGGAGGACACCTGCATTTGTATCTCATTTTTTCTTGCTTTAGCCTTTGTCTCAATCTCTTCCTTATTTCACTGGAAACATGTTAGGTGAAAACATTTGCTTCTAATATGCAGATGGTACCTCTGACCTGGCTGCCTCATCTGAGCCGTCACTTTCCACAAGAACCTCTCCCATTCCACATCAAACGTGTGGTGGCTGGTGGTATTTTCTACCTGCTCATGAAGGTCTCGCTCTGGCAGACAAGGAGGTTTCTTTATTGGTTTCTTTTGCTCCTAGCTCTTTTCTGCTTCTGTCCTCTGTGGCTATTGTGTTGCGCAGCACACGGTACCGATTGCTACATGAACAGGTTTTACCACGTTAATGAAACAAAAAAACAACAAAAAATCCTACACGCACCAAGAAATGGCATGAATTGCGAATGCCTTATTGTTCTCCTTTCATTTGGTGCTGACAAAGGGAGTTAGCTGCATGACCAGTGTGGACTGTGACTGTGTCATCAGCTGCAGAAATAGACTTTGGCTAAGAGGCCAAGACTGGAACAAATGCCATTGTTGCCGTGGCTGAGGTTTGAGAATGGGACATTTTTCTTCTCACCTGCTGCTCACCTGGGCTGTTGGCAGGTGTCAGGTCTACTGAGGTTTTGGTGGACTTTCTTCTCAGAACAGACATTGGTGTCCTGGGAAGGTTTTACATCTTCCTCTGCAGCAAAAGATAAGATCTTGGCAGGTGTATCAAGACTAACCTTTTTTTTTTTTTTTTTTTTTTTTTTTTTTTTTTTTTTGTAATGTATACATCTATTTAAGTCTCACTGAACTGTAAGGTAAGAAAAGCAGAGACTACAAGAGACCTGGCATATGAGGAAAGTGAGCAGGCAGTCTACGTACTCAAATATGCTGAACAGAAAGTTCAGAGAAGGATTTCTAGAAAGGACAGTGGTATTCATAGATGTCTCCCAGTGAGGGGAAGGAATGATGAGAAAGGAAATCAAGAAGCTCAATGCAAGGTGGAGTGAGAAGAGAAGGAAAACAGAGAAATGTAGCTGAGAAGAAAAGAGCATCTGAGCAGTGGCAGGGCCAGGGCAGGACTGAGTGGACAGAACATTATGGGTGATGCAGCAAGAGAAAAATGCCTCCGAGCTCCAAGTGCCAAAGCAGACTGAAGAGGGCTGGAAGGAGCTGGGAAGGCCTCACCCTTCTGCCGCTGTTGCATGGCAGAAGGGAGGGGAGGATCTCTGCTTCCTTAGGGTTGCTTTTTAACATTCCTTGGCAAAGAGGGGAATGATTCCTGTGACTGCAAGGGCAGGATTCTCTTCTGAAAGAGGAAACCTCTACATGTATGATGCCATGGGCCAGCTTCTGAGTTTGCTCACAGCTGCGCAGCGCTGGAATGACTTGCAGCGGCTTTCTGAACTCTTTCTGGTTTTGAACCAGGGATTGAATCAGTTTCATGAAGAAACTGCTGGTAGAGGAAGAATCTGGGAGGGGGGAAACCCCTCACCTCAGTAGGTAGAGTAGAACATTGAACAAAACCCCCTTTGCTTCCTTGCTAGCTGCTTCTCTGCTTCTTGACAGCTGTCCACTGGGCTTTTGAAAGGGAACATAAATTATGCTTTGCTTCCCCTCATACATACATGTTTGTATTGTGTGCCTTATACACTCAGAAACACACGCGTTTTCATGACTGTTCCTTCTTCTTTTATAATATGCAGTCAGCACATTCGTGGCTCCCTTGTACTGAAGGCAGGATATGGGCAGGAAATAATAACACAAGATTCAAACTGGAAAAATTCAAACCTATTATCTGGGGAAAAATAAATCCAAGCTAGCTGTTCAAAGGGTGGGAGCCTTTGGACTTGAAAAAGAAGTAAACTGGAAGCAGCTTAATAGGGACAGCTAACAGAGAACAAATGCAGGGGATAAAACCTACCTCTTCTCTGATATTCAGGAGGAAGGGTCTACTTAGTAATGCTGGTCCAAACTGGACTATGGGCTGAAACAGAGCAACAGTAGTTTTGCTGTGGCCAGGTTGGGTATAAAAGATGAATGTACTGACACAGGGTGAAACACAGAGGTTGTGAGGGGCCCCATCATCTTCATCACTTTCAGAAGAACAGGCCAAAAATCTTTTGTGTGCAAGGTCTGATCTTTTTTTCACAGTGCTGCTGTGCTTGTGCTGAAGTGCTTTAGGTCACTTCAACATCTCATTTCTATCATTGCAACTTACAGGGACAATAAGCCATGTGCTAGGAACCCCAGTGAAGTACTGTAGATGTAATCTGTCAAGGACCCAAGAAAGCACGGCTTGATAGAGGGCTTATAATTGGCGGCCTTTGCCACAGGTGGTGGGGAAAGGAAGTCCTTCTGCCTCCTGAACCACCTACAGAGCAGCTATTCCCAGCAGAAGCTGTCAACAGCTCTCTGTCTGTCGGCAGACTCCTTTTTACTGCACGAGAAGTGGTCAGAGCTGAGAGGGAGGGAGGTTGTGATCTCCTTAGGTCCTGCTAAATTTCGCAATAAGATCAGGCTCAGTGTGACTCAGAAGGAGCAGAGCCTCTGGGCAGGCCACCTCCGATCAGGCAATGAATGCTCATGTGTTGCACTGGTGCTTGTGCAAGTTCCTCGTGCTGCCTCCCTTCTGCTCATTCCAGTCCGTGTCATCACCTTCATTGCTCAAAATAGTCATAATCTCTGTGCCATGGGTGAAGCACTGGGCATGACAGATCTCTTGAAGTTATCAAAGGCCTTGGCGTGCTATGGTGACCAAAATGAGTGATAACGGAGTGAAAGCAGGGCAGAAGCAGCAATGAGAAATGCCTGGAGAAACTAATTGAACTGAGCAGGAGATTTGTGGGGGATTCTTCTCTCACGAGAGCAATTTCTAAAGCAATTGCAGCCTTGCTGGACACCAGAACTGAGCATTTAATATCAAAAAAAAAGAAAAAAACAGGTTGTCATTGTAATTTAAAATTCCTTTTTCCATGTAGGGAAATGTCAACAGGCAGTAACAAATAACTGAAGGATTGGACCCAGACACAAAGAAGCTGTTGTTTTCTGCCTGCCCTGGCTGTCAGCAGTGTTGGATTGCATAATGTTAGTGGCTGAGGAAAGCAGCTCTGGAATTTCTCTCCCTTCCGTGAAAGCAAAAGACATGTGGAGTGAAATGCCTCTGCATGAACACCTGCCAACCTGCCATGGGAAGAGCTGGGATCCTGAAATGCAGAAGGGTGGAGTCTGGTAGCAGGCCCAAACTAGGAGTCAGGGAGAATCCTCTGGTAAAGTTCACATCTTGGTTTTGATCCCTCTCTGTAGGTGTAATCGATACCCAACTGGTAAAGTGACTAAACTTGTCTGCTGACAATGTTCTGTTGGGTTTCAGCTGTACTGAACAGTGGGGAGGAATGAAGGGGAGAGGTGTGAGATAAATTCCTATCTCAAGAAACACAGAAGTATTTTCATGCCTGGGATGCTTTAGTATTTGATTTCCCCCAAGGTAGCTCCTCTCACCTTGGAGACAGTGTTATACTTGAAACCAAGGCCACATGACCAGGAAATTATGTAGAGCTGCAAAATCAGGAGGGATGAAACATATTTCAGTGGTTAGAATTGCAGCTAGAAGAATTTGAGGGGCTGGATGTGGAAGCACTAAGGTGTTTCAGAAGGGAACATCAGGGTGACAAACCTCTGAGTGAGTCTGGCTCAGACACAAAGCCTGTGGTTTGGCACACCAGGTTGGAGAGTGTGCTGTGCCTGCACTTTACCCACTAATCTGATTTCTGACCCATCCTACTCTTGGTGAATGGTTCCTGGAGGACCTTTGTGTGTGCTGGCTTGTTCACAGCTGGTTGAAGCCTGCCCAAGGCTTCCTCGTTCCCACCAACAGCTTTCAGGAATGATGCAGGTTGAAGGAGAGGAGATACAGAGATACGGAGCGATGGAGCAGATCCATACCCTACCTCCAGTGATGTAAAATGTCACAACCTTTCCTGTGCAGTAACTCAGTTCTTCCTGTGCAGCATCCATGCACTCTAGAACTCAGTAACACACAAGCGAGTGTCTGTGCGCAGTTCCTGCAATGCCAGCTGTGCTAGATTTAAGGACCAGAACATTAAAGGGATTTGGATCTACAGAGAATGTCCTCACATACCTGCCACATGAACACCCTGCATTTGTCAAAGGCTGGAACCAGACAGTTATCTGTGATGGAGCACTCTTCAGAGGTAAAAAGCTCTGTGAAAAGCTCGGCCAACAGTAAGTGAGAAAACAAGCCTCAGATGGAGCACTTCAAATGGACCTCATAGGGCTCTTTTCTAATACTTGTGCTGAGCAACATGCAGTGATAGGGAGAGCAAAGTGAACAGAAAGTTAAGGGAGTTTACTTGTATCCCAGAACTATTTCAGAGAGGCAGTATAAAGCTGACTGCAAAGGACTACAGAAACTCTTCTGGCACTCAGTGCCTGGGCAGTCAATGACAGCTGAAAATCAGTGGCAGCAAATGCAAGGGCAATCCACAAGTAAGAATGAAACCTCATTGTATGGACACACTGGAAGGCTGCAAGTCAGCTACTGCCAGCAGGAAAGGAGATCCTGGAATTGTTGGGGACAGTTCTCTGAAAGTACTTGCTCAAGGATCTGTGGAGATTCAAAAAGATAAAGAGGAATGTTAAGAATGAGTACAAAAGAAATAACATGATTAGGCCTCTGTATACTGAATGGTTTGATAAAAGTTTTAATGTTGATTGCCCCTTCGAAAAACATAGAGAAACACTAGCAAAAATAGAGAGGACATCAACAAGGGTCAGAAGCAGGAGGTAGTTTTTAGGCCAGCACAGACTGCTTATCTTGGAAAAGCGATGGCTGAAAGGGAATCATGAATGGTATGGAGAACGTCAACAGAGAGCTAACACACAGTCTCATATCACGAAAGCCAAAGGCAGCTGATAAACTGATCAGGCAGTACGTTTAAAGCAAATAAAGTGCTTTTCCACTTAGGCATCAGAGAATAATGGAGCTCATTGCCACAGAATGTAGATGTGATAGATGCCAGATTCATGAGAGGGTTAGGCACAACCATGGAGCATATCTCCTTTGGTGATGGATGGATGCAATGGCACATATGCTATCATTGCATCAAAAATGTCCTAAAGAGCTGGCTGCTAACATCCCAGTTAGCTGGCATACTGGGATGTAATCTACGCTTGTTCTGTTTCTTATACTTCCCTGCATACCTGGTCAATGCTAGAGAAAACATAATACATCCTCAGTCTGGCCTGCTCCAGATCTTGCATTTTTATTACAAATCCTTTTTTTGTTGATGGTGGTGGTTTTGTTACAATCATTCCTCTAATTATTCTCTGACCATTCATCAGGTACTACAGGAGAGGTGAGAAAACAGTGAGCTTGGAGAAGCCTGCAAACTTCCAGACAGCTGACATCTCTTATGGACATTCCTACTGTTCTTTGCATTGGTTTTCTTGGCCGTGTCATGATCCAGAAACAGGGACATGTCAGTGAAAGTGAGCAAACACTCTACTCAGGTTTTTAAAATATGAGAAGCACAGTTTTCCCTATTACCTTTGCCAGGGCAGTAGATGTCCTTAGAGATTTAGAAAATAGAAGAGGGACATAGTCTCCCTGTGCTGAAGGAGCAGTAAATATGCCCTGGCTGTCTGATCCAAGTAGTTACACCTGCCCAAGTAGGAAATGCCTACTTGTTCCATATCAGTGATGAAGTTCAGGTTCTGCATATTTGCAAGAGTGAGTAGAACATTTACAGAAATAACTGAGAGTAAAATTTATCCCCAGGGATTCTGGTCTTTCCAGCTTGCACAGATTCATTGCTTGGGGCCGAATTTCAATCGAGGAGAATAATTTTGCATGAATCAGCTTGAAGGAGGTCTCAGCTCTTCCCAGACAATCTTTGAACAGGAAAAGATAGCCAGCTACAAGTCTGGGGTTGTGGGTGCTGGCAACAGAGCTATGTCAGTTGTGGCTTAGTGCAGTTTCAACCACCAAGCTGCCCTGGCCACAATCTCCCGAGCAGCGTCTCTGGGGGTGTTTCACAATGTAAATCCTGCCAGAGCTCTGGGAGGGGAAGAATACACTTTTTGCAAGCAAAACTACCTTTTGCTTAATTGGGTCCCTTCCATTTCAAATGTCTTGATTGCTGATGCCTGCCCTGCATTTTAATGACCAACCTATACCCAAAATCTATAACTTAAGATGGCACAGCTCCTGAGCTGCTTAAGCTGTGCTTCTCCTTTTCCTCTTTCTCCTCGTTTCTGACTCCGCCTTCTCTCTCTGCCCACCCTTCTCCATAGACAATGTTTTTCCATTTAATTTTGTGAAACAAATACAAGGCATTTGCATCCCCTCCCCCAAGGCTGGAAAAGAAAAGCCCACATCTGGAGGCCATTCATGGCTGGAAGAGCTCTTCTGACATTCCTTCCTTTGAAATCCAACCCATGTAACCTTCTGTCTAAATACACTGTGCATACATGGCAGAAAGGAGCTTTCTGGGGAGAGTCAGCGAAGAAGCTTGGGACCCCTACATCCATTTGGAAGTGCCACACATCAGGACACTTATTTATTTGTTTTGCCCACCGAAATCTGTTATTTTGTGTTTAGGGCTTCTTAGCCTTAAGGTCTCCAAATTTCCACAATGAAAGCTGTTAAAAAGGACATAATGCTTGGGGGACTTTAGTATTTCCTGGTATACACATACACAGCAACAGTTAAATAAAACTATTTTGACTATTGTGTGGATTCCAAGATCCACAACTGATTTATCAGTTTGTCCAGACGATGTGGCCTGTTTTTGTCATTTTGTCTGTGGAACAGTTTTCTCCCATGTTTTTTTTTGCCATTGAAGAGTAACATTTAAGATTTTTGATCTCCCCCGTCATCAGAGTGAACTGCTGTAATATAATCTAACATCTGATTGCCAGGGAGGCGGGCAATTTGGAATTACATTTTAAAGCTTTTGGAACAAAGGCTGGCTTGTTAGTGCTTCATTTTCTTAACCTGTATATGCCCTCATTTATGACTGCATTGTTTAGTGCTTTCAAATGCCTAGGAGGACACACATCATTGTCCTAAATGCTCCTGTCATGACTAATAGCATAAAGATCATTTGCTTGCTGGCTTGCTGGTCTTTAGGGCATGTCATAGGTAGGCAGGTGTGACTTCCCTAAAAATAAATAAATAAATAAATAAATAAATAAAATTAAAGTCAGGGAGTGCCCTGTTGGTTTTCCACTGGAATTCTGTCACCTTTATGTTCTGAGAAACATCGCCTGGTAACAGGGCCCCTGGTAGCAGTGAGGGGAACTCAGTGTTCGGGCTGTGCAATAGTCACAGGTGTCTGTGGGACCTGAGCACAGGCACTTGTGGCATTTCCAGTGCGTAGCTGCTTGCCTGGAAACATCCTGCTGGATATTTCTGCTTATGCTGCAAATTTTATGGTTTTCCACATCACTATGATTTGGCAGTCGTGCCCTTCTTGGCTGGTGAATTTTTATCCTTTAAGTGAGACATTATGGGAAGGATGCATGTATGTGCACGTGCATGCCCTGGAGAGGTGAGGCAGTATGTTATAAAAGAGCAGTATGTATTCTCTGATTCTCAATCCTTGAGAGAATAAATGCGTGCATTGACCTCTTAAAGAGTTAGCTATTACTGGATGTGATTTTTGCTGTCCTGTACTCACAGCATAATGTGCTACAACATTCAGGTTATCACAGGCAGTTTGTCTAGTGTGTTATAGCTGAGAGGATGTAATAAAATGCTAAACAAGAGTTACTTAAACCACGACACATATCATATGGCCCTGTCTGACTCTTTCTTTCTAAGGTCTACCCGTATGTGAGCCACATTCTGCCTATCTGCTACCTGAGTTTGACTTGCGTGTTGACTACTTCCATGAGCAGACTGCAGAGGGACCTGCAAGTGATAGCTCTGTGAAATAAGCACTGTTTTTCAGTCATGCCAGAATTGCTCATTATAGATAGAGTCACTAGAACATCAAGAATAAGCATGTTGGGGACATGGCTCCTTACATGTAAAGGTAATGTATCCCTAAGAGTTCATATATTTGAAGGGATATATTGGTAGCAGTATGATTAAATTCACACTAGTAGAAAAGAAAAATGCAATGCTTGTGCTTATTACTCATACTGGTACCCTGTTGTAACAATATGTGGAAATAAACCAATATTGTCTAATTATTGTTATTGTTATCTGCAGTATGGAAATGTATAGAGGCTGGGGCCCCATGGTGTAGATACTGGTCAGAGATACAGCAAACCACCCCTTTGATTAGAGGTAAATGTGATGTAGATGCTGACATGCAATAGCAATCACTAGCATGATCAGTAATTACTAAGTGACCCCAGAGATCTGAGTCATTATTGAAGAAGAGAAGAGTCTATCTGTCAAGATGCCATTTTTTTTATTCATATATGTTTTGCTTTGGATACTTTTGGGCATGTTTTTAGGCAAGCGATGCTGACCTTCCTGCCTGGATTATGCGATTATGTGATATGACTGTGGGTCTTTTCACAAGCAAAGAGACCTGACTCTGGAGGCAGCCAGGTCTATCACACTGGAATTGTAAGCTCTTCATCCCTATTGCTTCCACTATTACTAGTGACTGCAGCTGGAACTGTGGGTATTTTTTTCACTTAAAATGAAGTTTCTTCTCTAAGAACACCATGTGGCCCTGCATCCTTTTGACAGGAGTGTGAACCAGTGTGGGCATAGGCACTTCTGAAATCCTGGGCTTCCATTCTCTGACAAAACTTCATCTTGGAGGGATGGAGGCAGGTGGAGTATGCTGCATAAGGGAGAAACTGTGAATGAAAATACCTAGACTAATGGAAAGAGCTTTAGTGAAAGGAAAATTTCAGTTGAATATTAGGAAATCTTTGGTAGCAGGTATCCTCTGTTAGTGTACAGAGTAGCTTCCCAAGGGAAGACCAGTAATGGAAGCCTAGACTGTTGGTTTTGGACTGCCAAACTGGAATGGACACAGGAGAACGTATTGAAGGCCAGAAAATGAACTTGCTTTGGCTGGAGCAAAGACTATGGGTGTAACCGTGCACCATTAAAAACCAATGTGAGTGTTGCCAGTTACCTCAGGGAACACAGATTCCTTCCAAACACTAATCCAGTACTGATTTTCCATCTCTTTTCTGCACTTGAATGTGGTTCTTTTCAGTGCACTGGTGGGGGCACAGCTGTAAAGCCAAATGAAACCCTGCTCTTTCATCCCCTTCTGCTTCTCATTCCATTCAGGCAGTTGTTAATGAAAGGTGCAAGAGTCTTGGAGAAACACAGAAAAGTAGGAGTGGAACAGGAATTAGAAAAAAAGCAAATGAAGGTAAACATTGACGAATGCAATTCAAGGAATAGGAAAAAGGGAGGACTTCTTACTATGTACCTGATGGAGACCACTCTCAAGCTCACTCTAGTCAAAACAGGATAAGTTAGAAGAAACCTATCGTTCAAAAGATTTAAGCAGGCTGGATCTGACTGAAGTCCAAGAGGAAACTCTCCTGGAAGCAACTCCGACAGTAATGTTGAGGAGCAAAAGCCTCCAACAGGGCACTGAGAAAGCTGGTTGCAATGGGCCGGGAAAGGTGCTTTTTGTGACTGCCCACAAGTGTGCAAGCTGTACTTGGAGCAGCCAACTCCCTCTTGTCTTAGGAGCTGAGGGGACAGCCCCAGCCCCAGACTACAATCCTTACAGGTTGAGCGAGGATGTCCTCACTTGACTTCTGGTGTTAGGATCATGCCAAAAGGTCCCAGAAAGAACTAGAAAATCAGTATGGAACAGCACGGGCTTCCAAGTTTATTTTTGAAGCAGATTAGTTAAAGTAAAAAAAAAAAAAAAGAAAAAAGAAAAGAAAAAAAAATCTTCTACTTTTCTTACTCTGTAAGAAGTAAGCAGTAGTAAGAAGAGCACTTTCTCCTCACCCAACACACACATACACACATAAGAAGGAATCATATTTCCTGCTTTCAAGGCAGATTACAAGAGTTCATAGTTTAGAGCACAGGGCAACTAAGAACAGGAAATACAGAATAATGAAGCTCACTGAAATTGCAGAAGAAACTTTAAGAAGGAGACTTCTTTCAGCTCGACTGGAATTTAGGCTGAACACAGAACCCAAAAATCCAATTGATGTGTATTCCATGAGGAACTGACTCAGTTTTGACTCAAAAAGAAGCCTGAAATACCAAAAGGGACAGAACTGAATGTAAAACACAAGCACGATGATACAAAGGGACTGATACCACCATTCATTTTAGATAAAGGATAGGGCCTGCTTGCTCTCCCCAAGTACTACAAAGTGCAAGTAACTGAAAGTGTTGCATATTTTCTGTCAGATAGGTCAGCAATTTGCACTTCCTATTCAAACTACCTTTTCTACTCATCACATTTTGTTCACTTTAGCTACTAATATTTCTCTCTTTTGCAAATACATACGTATTTTTTAAGGTTTGTGCTGTAACGGTCTCTGTGCCTCACATGAGAGTTGGTTACATTCTGGATAAAAGAATGTGCTAAGATTACTCTCAAGCTTGTAAAAAGGCAGTGTATGCAGTCAAACCATTATCTTGCAAAAGTAATTCCAGGATAATGTGCTGCTCTCCAGACTCAAAGTCCTGTCCTGCAGGTGGTTTAAAATGATGGTCTTCTTGAATCTTACTGAAATCAAGGTACAACTCTCCACCTGTGAAGGCTTGCACTGTGTCCAGCTATTGCAATGTGTCTTTTAATCTTTTTTCCTGGATATGGATGCACTTCAAAGATGCAATAGCAACTTTAATTACACTTTTTAATTAGTTATTTTTATATGAGCTGAAAAGAAGCATCTTTCAACTCTATGATTAATGGTTAAACTCCAAAGCAGGAAGGAAAAGTTTTCAAATAACCTACCTCTGACAATGCTTAATTTGTGAGGTGAGAGAGGTGGCTTGGGAACGGCATCTTTCTTTTTTTTGGTTGCAACTCCTGTGACACTTCTGTTCTTGAGAACATCTGTTCCCCAAATCATAACCGCTAGATTTTTTGTATACTTTGAATCTCCTTGTGTTACTTGCAGCTGGTGCCATTTCTCCTCATCTACCCAAATTCCACTGCCAAGATGGACCTAGAAGGTAGTAATAATAACAACTTATCTATGGTATACAGCACACAACAGTATCCAAGTGCTATAGGAACATTAGTATTAGATACTATAACAACAGTAATTAGGGTTGAACAAATTCATTTTGCCTATTTCTGAATCTCCTCCAACTCTGTGGGCCAGGGAGTTCAAGTCAACCTCATATATTACACAGTTCCTCTTTCTTTTGTTCTCAATTCTTCTTACTCTCTACATTTTTTTCCCTCTCCATTCTCCAATATAGTATCTCCAGAGAGGCTATGGTCAGGAAGAGAAATAGAAGAAAGAAACAGTAAATACACAAAGTATTAAATAGCTATGCACAGCATTCAAACCAAGCAGTTGTGCCAACCTAATTTAGGAATAGGAGATAAAATACTCTCTTTAATATGAAGGCCTCCTTTTGGCTGAAATAGACTCAGCTAGCCAAAGCATGTTCAGAGGGTGACAGTGCGGGAAATGCTGCCTAAGTCAAATTCTATACCTGTGGGAAAAATTCATCTTGATGCTTTAAATTACCTAGAAGGATAGAAGACATTTTGAGAGCTCCAATATCAGCAAAAACCAAGAGAGTTTGGAAGTTCTATAAAACTCAAATTCCATTGGGAAGTTTGCATATTGTGAAGTTTACCCAGATGAATACTGGTTTGGGGGAAGGCAACACCACTGCTGCAACGCTACAAGCTTTCCACTACTCAGACAACGTTGGACAGAGTTATTCCATTAGGGCAGTAAGTTGGCCACAACAGACACTGGGAAACGCAGCAAAAAGCCAGAGGATAATGCACAGTCTCGCTATTCGAACCACAGGTAAGACTTTGGTGCACTGGAAAAGGTCCAGATAGGATTTATTTTCAGATAATTCTTTAAAAGAAGACCAAATCAACCAAACAAAGGTATAAACTGTAGTCTTATATCCAAAATTCAGGTTTCACAAAATCTGATTAGAGTTGTTTTTCTTTTTTCACTATTAGTAAAATGTTACTTCTTCCTTATTATTTTAAAAAAAAGAAATTCTACGACAAAGGTAGACTGGAGAATTTACTTGGCTTAGCTGTTTGGCTCTTAGTGTTTTGTTTTTCTACTCATTTCATGTAAAATAACTTCAAACTGTATTTGCTACCCATAAGGATCTGAGCGGTACCACATAATTCCCATTAAATTCACTGAAAATTGGAGAAAGTTACTGTAAAAAAATTATAAACCTATATTTTTACTGCCTTTATTTAACCAAACTTCCATTTTCCTTTAAATGAAAAGTTTACTTAATTATTATTGAGATATAGCCTGAAGTTTTTTTTTTTTTTTTTTTTTTTAATTATTAAAACATAATTAAAAAATTATTTATTTATAAAATTAAATAAAAAAATATTTATTGTATTGCTATAACATACCA
>JAVCKT010023356.1:14725-30193 GCA_032273925.1 Rhynchotus rufescens
CTTCCCAGGCAAGGGTTGCACTACAAAAGAACACCTGAACATTGCTACTGAAAAATTTAGCCTCGTGACTGTCCCCAAGTATAATGACAGGGCATTACTGCTTTGTGATGGTTGCCTAGCAAGCTAGTGACAATTATGTTGAGGCATAGTGACAACTGTGTTACACCAGCGGGCTGGTGAGGTTGAAACGCTGTAATATTTGCTTTGCAGCATTGCAGTACTTGCATGACGATGTCCTCAAGCCCTGAGTGTGGATGTAATGACATTGTGACATTCTGTCTACACGCTCATGTAACTTGTGTCACTGACTTCCTTATAGTGATTGCCTGGTTGTGTTCTCTCAGCATCCCTTGAACAGAAATGACTTAACCTTGCTTTACTCATGCAAATCAGAGATGAAGTGATTGAGTGACATTTCTTTAGATCTGTATAGCTCAACTTGGAAATGAGCTCAAGAAGAATGCCTTAAATACAAAATCATCTATTCTTTTGTAATATATATATTTTTTGCTTTATGACAGAATGATCAAGACAGTGACATATAAGCATCAACAGGTAATCATATGGAAACTTTCTTGTGAGTGACAAGTTTAGGAACAAAGATGATCAATGCTACCTGTATTATATATGGATATTGAAAGGGATATTATATTCATATTATATATTCATTTATATTATATATATCCATATATATTATATTGTATTCATATTATATATTACTTGAAAGTTGATCAGTAGTTACATTTCAGAAAGTACCCTCTGGAGAGGCATGGCTATCAGCAAGGGCTTCTAGTGAGGCTTCCTACAGAGCTAAATGCCTAGGTTGATGCTACTGAATGTATTTATCAAGAAAATTTTAGGCTATCACTGAAAAGATTTGTATGTCATGCAAAATAGTGAGAAGAAAAGCAATATCAGAGTCAGCTCAAATAATAGAGGTGGAGCTGGAATACTTGAGTGCATTTCAACAACAAAATACCAGAGCTACTTTTCTCAGGAAAAAAAAAAAAGTGTGCATATAGGATGTGACAAGAAGATGAGAGACAATACTCTGGAACAAGTTGCCACTGTAGAACATATGGGGAACATGGAAATCAATCTTTAGGCTAAAAACCCAAACAATCTAAGAAGGACATTGCCCCTAAATGCATAGGGGAAATAACGAATGGGAGATTTTCCTTTTCTTCAGTCTAACTAATGGCTGTTTCCAACCTGAACAGCAGCAAAGTGCGGTATCCCTTAACATCTTAGTCTCCTGAGCACTTAGTTCACATACACTAATGAGTGTTTTACCCATTTAGCCCACACCCCTTGGATTCCTGACCTTAGAAATTAAGTACACAGGTGAAAGAAGGGGGACTTTGTGCCTTATTGCTGTGATCATATGGAAAGGGAAACTGGGAAGGACTCGGATTACAGACATGACCAGTGAGATCATACTCCAGGACTGTCTTCTGTTTTCTTGCTTATATTTATCAAAGGATGCTGAAAACTGGAAAGGGTTCAAAATGTAGTTTATACAAGAGAAAGTTATGAATTGACTTAATCACAATCTACAAATACTCCAGCGAGGAGAGAGATTTCTAATAGTAAATAACCCTAGCAGAAAAGGTCTTGCTGAAATCTAGGTTACACCTACACTAGTAAATAAAACAACCCAGTTCGCTGAACTTAAGGGTGTGTGGCACAGCATCCCTCCGAGTGAAACAACTTCTCCCCCAAAGCAGGCAGTCTTGTCCAAGCCACCTTCAAGAACCATGGCCCTGACCTGTGGTACAAGGCAGACTGCCCCACCATAGTTAGGAGAGGGCTACCTGGCACAAGCCAAAACTTGATAGGAAGCACATGAACAATCTAACAATGCTGAAAGCTGCATTACTAGCGCTGATGCCACCCTGTGCCACATGCTCTGGGTGTCCCTGCTTGAGCAGGGGGGCTGGACTAGATGATCTCTAGAGGTCCCTTCCAATCTCAACCAGTCTGTGATTCTATGATTCTGTGTTAAGTTCAGGGCCTCAATTACCTTACTTATTAATAGATATCATATCATTGGCTCGCAGTGGAAAGCAGCTTAGAAATAAGGTGAGCACTTGACTATATGAGACTTTCTATGTAGTGGAACCATTTAGGGACATAAGTTCCTTGTTGTTTAAAGTCTTGTGAACCAGTTTAGATGTTATTTTTAAAAGATGGAGATGTAACAGAAAACATGGGCTTGATGAAAGCTGGAGCCAGTCCGAAGGCAGATGCTATGCAGGGATGGGGAGCAAGCTAGGTGCCTGTGGTATCCGGCAGATGCAACTATATTCCTAAAAGGCGTGATCACTACTGGGAAGGCTCAGAGAAAAAGTCCTAAGTATCAGAAAGAGGCTTATTGCTCTCTGTTGTCAGTGCAAAGGTCTCTATACTCTTTGGAAAGCACTTGATTAAATCTCCTCACCTCCAGGGTAGACAGAAGTTTAGCTCCTCTGCTGCTCTATTTTGTAGGAAATTTCAGCACCTATACATAAAGTAGGAGTAAAAGGGAACTGTGGGGGCTCGAGAAGAGGGAGAGAAACTTTCTTGAAGTGGACAATACGCATTGCGAGCCACAGTTGTATTCCAAGCAATGATTGAACAGCTGGCTGACAGCCTGGAGTGAAGTCACTTTCCCTGGATGTACATCTCAGCTGTGTGCTAGTGAACTGAGTGCCTGAGACAGGGCCCCAGTGAAAGCCTGGGGGCGAGGAGGTGGATAAGCATTTGTGCAGGAGTCTTCCCATTGTGAAATACTAGTAAAGGAGGCCAGATAAGTGGTAGGCTCCTTTAGTGTCTCTGCCCCAGCTGACCCAAAACAGCAATTGATCTTGTCTGGGACACGTTGTACCTTACCAGACTTGAACTGGAACCCCCACTCTTTTAGCAACAGCAAAAAGACTTCAGTAGCTCTCATGTCCCAAACGATCTCAAAACCTCTTGAGGACTCCAACTGAACTTTTAAAAGAATGGTCTCCAGTTTTCCAGTGCCAAGGCTGAGCTAGCTGTAAAAGTAACTATGAAGAATTTATGGGAATTTCCATCCCTTCAGAATTTCATTTTCATTTAATAATGAAGTGCATTTTAATCTCTGAATGAAAGGGTGGGAACATATGATCTGCTCCAGCAAAGCTGTGAAATACACATTTAAGATTTATAATAGACTGGGGGTGGAAAGAAACATCAGTAAATTCCAGAATAGTGTTGCTGAGTGTTAGAAATATTGCACTTCAAACATCCCATTTGCCCCAAACCTAGAGTATGGCAATGGTGGGTGGAGGTGCTATCTCAGAGTACTCAATCAATCCAAACCAGGAGGCGTTCCAAGGCTGAAGTGATAAAATGTGGTATGGTAGGATGGAGGTACTTTCCTAGGACTGCCTTAGGACTGGTTAATTTTCCAGATGCCCATTCTTAGGCATCATTAGGATTAAAACACAGAGTTACTGGGAGTGATTCGGGGCTTCAGCAGATCCAAAGACCTTCTTGGAGTCTCATGAAAGGGGAAGTGAGTGAGTTGTAGCTATATCCAGCCATGGATTGAAATGTTAGGGATTTTGAAAGCCAGGATTGCGGTGTATTGGCAGGGCTGTGTGTGAGGCCTCCAGATTGTTGAGAGTAATTGCGGATGTTTATTGTGTCCAGCACTGTATTAATGAAGGAGGGAAAGACTAGTTCTGAAATCTAAGTTTTAATCCAACCATTCGAAAGCAGATTTATAAACAAAGCAAAACAAATAGCTTTATTGCTTTAAAAGGAAGGTAAGCAGGAGGAAAATAATCAAATGTTAACTCAAAATCTTCGAGTGAGAAATAGCAAGGGAGAGTCATGCAGAGAGCTGGATCTGAGCTGAAGACTGATTTTGAGTGACCTCAGTATGCTTAACTAGGGTCATAGCTCTCTCAACACTGCTCTCTTCTCCATTCCCCTAACCCTTAATCCTCATCCACTGTGTCCTCAGACTAACTCATCTCACAGGCATCAGCCAAGTGCGAGCAACTCCTCTGAACTGTTTTCTCCCCTGTTTTGTTCAGCCAGTCTTTCTAGTTTCATGGCCTTTGCAAGGCTGCAGGCTTCTGGAGTTTGTATCATCAAGTAAACATACTCGCCTCTCTCTTTCCAGCCCCATTTTCTGCCTCTCTCGGTGCATATGAAGGAATTTCAAGCAATGCCAACTAGAGTCATAAAAACAAATAAACAAACAAACAAACAAAAAAACCCATAGAAATTAGAGAGGGGAAAATCTTACTAGCTTGTCCCAGTTTATCCTCTCACATTCTAGTCCTGTCCAGCTTCTGTGATTCTTGTCTACACTATATTTTCCAGTATCTTGTACAGTCTGTTTTTATATGCTTTCAGCAATGGGGTATCCACTGCTTCCCATGGGAGACTGTTCCACAGACAAACACATTTCACTTGGAGGAGATTCCTGAAGTTTCCTTTCCATTCTGCCTGACCTAATTTCTCTAAACTCTGCCCTTGGTAGCATACTAGCCAAATGTTCTCCTCTCATACTTACCCTGTTCAGGTGACAGCAAATAATTCTTGCTTAGCCAAGCTGTTTAGCCAAGCTTTTTAATACTTAGTTGTAAAGTTTGGCAATTATAATCCTTGGCTAGCTGAGAAGGACTAATGTTGAGATTAATATGTTAATGGATGTGCAGAGTGTGTAAGACATTACTAGTAGTATTGCTTCTTCATTAGAAGTTACTCGACACATCCCATCATAAGGTTTGGCTTTGCTTGCTTTAGGCTTTGCCAGATGTACAGCCAATGTCTTCTAGCTCATGTCTGCTTCAACTGTTTTAATGAGTTATTCTTTTTGGTTTTGTTTTTAATTTAACTCAAAACCACTTAGCTGTTTCTCAGAACAACGCTGGCAAGGGAATATTTTGTTATATTCACATGAAAAAAAGTCTTGATGACATTTTTTTGTCTTTTAAAAGATCCCCTTTTTCTCAAAAAGAATCCTCTTAGCACTGTCTTGCTGTAAAATAAATCACTTTTTAAAAAAAATGTGGAATTTTGTGTATGTGTTTGAGGAAGATGCCTTTTGCCATTTATGACAAAATCCTCCTCCTGCAAATTTGGCTAAATAATGAGCCTTTGCATAATTATGCCTGTTCGGAAGAAATACGAAGGCTGAGAAAGAAGGATGTCTGTTAATTTATCTTAGCTGTGACCCTGGTGGAAATAATCGCCTACACTTCAATAATTCATGCCTGGGCTGTAACATGCAAGTGCGAAACGCAATGAGTTGCAGCTGGGTGGTCGCGTTGGCCATGGTCTCTCCTGCCTGGGAGCTCGCTGTGGCTGAGCGCCATGTGGCAGGTTAAAGGCAGCAGGATTTCAGTGAGGTGCCGTTCCGGAAAAATCCCTCACAAGGGCAGGACGTGTTCAGAGTGTGAGGGGATCTATTTTCAGGCCTCGTATGTCCCAGCACGGAGCAATGACTGGAGCAATCTGGACCTCATGGAGACGCCCAACCAGGCACGAGCTGGATGGGGCCAAACAATCAGGGCTCCCTCATGCCATCCCTGCCCTGCGCTCATGTCTGTCCCTAGCACTGGTCTCCTCTATCCCTCCGAGCTCGGCCTTAGGTGGGAGGTTGTTCCCATCCGGTGCAGGAAGCAGCGGGCGGGGAGGGAGGAAGCGGCTCGGTGAACACGCTGGCACGATGCTGCTTTGCCCTCTGTCTTGCAGACCCCTCCGGCCCTGTTGCACGCTCGGCCCCAGCCTCCACAGCCGGCCGGGGACGGAAACACGTGCAGCATGTGTGGAGCCAGGGTTGCCTAGGCAACCAGCAATGTGGGAACAGGGCGGTAAACAGAGAGAGAGACAGAGAAATGCTCTGGGAGGAGAGAAAATAAAAGGAAGACGCCCAGCTTCTGCGTCGTCCATGTCCAAAATAGTTCTTGTTTCCGTTTCCAGCAGCCCAGGCCGCTCCCTTCCCCCAGGGCATCTGGAAAAGCCTCCGTGTGTGCTGGCTGTGCTGCCCCCGGCTCGCGCTGCCTCCGCGGCCCCATTCCGAGCGGGATGCAGATTCACTGCAGCTCTTCAGGCAAGAAGAAGCAGGTCCTGGAGAGCTGGGCAGCGAGCCATCCCCTGCAGTGGGGCGCTTTGAGGAGGGGGGGATCCTGCTGTGGCCTTGTGGTCTGTGAAGATGTGAGGTGGGGAGCCCCTTCCCAATGTGGGCATGGGGCAGGTGTCCAAAATCCTTGGCACCCTCCCAGGGGCCTGACACTCTCTTTGTGTGACACTTAAGGTCACAGATGGAGGTGGAGGTGGGCTGGGACACCGGCATTGGGGTGTACTTGCTGTTGTGCAGGAGCGGCCATGATGAGGTGACTTCAGCATGTTGCAAGGTGAAGGATGGAGAATCTGCAATCCTCCTCAAAGTGTGAAAGAGGGATGCCCTGGAGCCTAATCCTGGGTAGTTACTGGATATCTGGAAAGATAAAATGTGCAGTTATAATACTTAGCATTGTTGTTTTCAGAGCACCACTGTAATCTAACCTCTGCTCGGTGCTGTGAAGAAAACTGACTTTGTTTTTCTCTTTGGACCATCATATTAGAGCTTGGCTTCTCTAACCTGTACTCGTTACTATCTATCTCTACTCCATCAGTGAAACCAGCCTGAGAAAGTCTCCTGTGCCTTTTGGACGTTGTGGTGGCTGTACCTCTTATCATGTTGCCTTCTTATACATGAATCCTTCCCCTACCATTTGTCTCTCTCTTTTTTTTTCTTCTAGAATGCCAAAGCAAAGAGTTTTTAATAGCTTATGAACGAAAACACCTCCCACGCCTCACCTCAAAAAAAGCTAACTCTGTCTTACTCACTCTTTTTGATTTCTAAAGCTCTCCTGCTAACTTAGACTCTTCTTTGAAGCATTGGTTCCTACAACACCAGCGTGTGAGTATAGCTTCAATAAACTGTGTAGTTCCAATGACCTCCGGCTGATGACCAGGAGAGTAAATTACTTAGATTGGGGATGAAGACCTGAGGTATAGCAAAGAGATGACATTTTTCTGTTGGGTAATGTAACCTGGTTGAAGTCAAGATGTTACAAGGGAATATACCAATTTCAGAGTCTGGTAGCATTTGTCTCAGAGAATTTTAACAGAAGGCTAGAAGGTACTTAAATTATGTTGATGCACAAAGACTGACTAAATCATCTTTGAAGGTCTCTTCCATGTCTGTTTACTGTGATCCACTACAATGGAGTGGAGGAAAAGATAAATCAAAAATTGCTTTGACTTAACTTGACTTACTCATTTTCATATGTGAAATCAGAATGCACTGTGTTTCAGCTGTGCAGTTTCTCTTTTTTTTTTCCTTTGAAATTAATACTAAATGTTACTTTGACTCTTAAGATTATCTGCATATGTAATGTATTCTGTGCACGTATTAATTTTATAGCCTCAAGATTTGTTACTAGCAAAACGCAATGTCTCTTTCACTGGCTTTATGGCCATTCCAACATCAACAAGGATCAGTTGTGCTGTAGATTTGTGTCTGTGGGAATGATTATGGAGACACAACTTCATAGTGTAGGGAACCAAGAGCTATTTTTGATCTTCTAGGCTAGCCATGGCAATGCTGGAATTCAGCTTAGACTAATTCACCGTGTTCCTGGATTGAGGTTTGCATCCTATGTTGTGCTTCATATTGCTGAAGCGAATTTGCTAGCAACACCCAATTAAAACAAGCATTGAATGTTTACTCCCCATTACTGCCACCGCTTTGCCTGCAGTGTAAATGCGCCACTAATGACTTGGCCAATGGGAGAGGAAAATTACGCGTCAGAGCCAAGAACAGAACCAGGAATTTGGGCTGTCAGCCAGTTTATTAGATCATACTGTAGGCCTCTAATGAAATGCATTGATTTGTGACTTTCACAATAACATTTTTAGGAAATCACTTCACTGGCTATTTACTTGTGTGTTGGAACAGTTTGATGAGGTGGGAAAGCTAAAGCTGGCACACAGTGATGACAAATCTAGAGCAAGTTTTAAGAATGAGGTGAATTAACTATTGGAACAGCTTTTCTAATGGTATGATGGATTTTCCATCATATCTGGTTACATAGTCAATATTAGTTAGTTTTATAAAATATTTGATATACATCCGGCAGAAGCAATGTCTTCCATTAGAAATGATGGTCTGAATTTCTTTGGTGTCTGTTACATGTACGATCAAGATACATTGTCATAATGGTCTCTCTTGACATTAAAATAAAAAGCCTGTCACAGCTATTGGCTCTTGGTGTTTGCGATTCTGAAGATTTGTGAGAACTATGAGTAAGATCCTATAGTTGGTAGATTTAAAACTGGCAAGAATTTTCATAAAGAGGACTACCAAATTACAAAGACATTCTGCAGAAGTGGAAGCCCTGCTGATTCTGCAGCTGACACAACGTACCATAATAAACTGGCATGCTTAGAAAACATGCAACCATCAATAAAATGACAAACCTGATTATACATTTCAAAGCATCTGATCAGATCTCATGGAGTTTCTTAATGAATACCTATACAACCAGAATAAGAAGTAATTGGGTGAGTCTGTTCCCATATTGTATTATTTCACTGGCTTGCTCTGTGAAAAGCAATCCCTTTTAGACTTACATTGCATATGTAGAAATTGAGGCGTCTAGAATCTCTGCTAAATCTTTTTTTTTTTTTTAAAAAAACATTCTATGCCTACTTTTTAAGTCAATGTTTTTGTAAATGGAGCACAACAATGAAATGAAGTTGAAAAAAAATCCATCCAGCTAAGACTTGTTTTGGGAAAATATAGAAAGAAATGTAAACTTATGTCCAAATTGATGGAAGGCTTGTTTGTTTATCCTTTAGATGCATTTTCTTGTTCCATTTAAATGTACATGTCTGCTGTGCCACAGACTATGTCTGGCAATGTAAGCTGTCCATGTTTAAAAACAGAATTCACCTTTAAATATGCTTGGACTGAAAAAAAAATGCTTGGTGAGGTCATTTGTAGAGTAAGAGCTAATGCATCACGCAAACAGCTAAATAAAGGTTACAATCTGAGTGGAATTATTCAGAGCTCAGAAGAAATCTGGCATTTACAGTCTGTCACTGGTTTTGAGAAGTCTGGCTCTCTTAGTGTCACTGCCACCCAGAGACAGATGCTGCTTCCTGTGTGGCAGTGAAGGAGGGATCTGCAGGTCGGGACTTTCTTCCTGCAAAAACAGCAAAAACAGGAGTTGTGGGTGGCAGGGAACACAGAAGTGTCATGTGTGAAAAATCTGCTGTACAATGGGTGCGTATGAGCGTATCTTTTGTCCAAGTTTCATAGAGTGACTTTATAGTTGTAAATTGCCATTCTTTCTCTTCCTCTTCAGGACAGCTGATGAGACAATGTGAGAACAGTGTGTGATACCTGTTTTCCCTGCAGGCAGTTATGAAGAGCCATGTACCTTGTGACATCTACCAGCTAAGTACTGCTATTCTTGGGCCCTGTTCTGGTAAGGGCTTCTCAGCCTTCTTTTCCATTGATGTTTTTAAGAGCTGATGGGGTCATTTTCAGGCAGGACACACCCTAAGTGTTGATGTGATACATGAAGGATAAAAATGCATCACTGCTAAATGCCTCTGGCTTTTGTAGAGACAGTGATCTTCCTAGAGGTGTTGTGCTAAGACTGTTTTACGTTTCATTTCCGTGTTTTGTTTATATAAGCCAAGCACTTGGCTGATTGCACAGGAAATCAACATGCTATGGGCATTTACTTCAATGGGTGATCTTTAAACGAGTCACCAGGGACCAGCTGCTGTAGAGTTCAAAGAGAGAAAGGCATCTAAAACCTCTAGTGAAGCTCCGCTATGGTGGGAAATGCCAGATGCAGAGAGGAGAAAATTGAAAAGAGCACTGGGGTGAAAGATAGATAGAGATTTGTTTTTCTGTTCAAATTGGTTAGATTAAGGCGAGGTTAGAATGAAGATTTTAAAAGAAATTGGATGAAAGAGGATTGCTAAGGGAAGTTTTATATTGAATGTCAGGAGATGTGCTCTGGCATTGATGTGCTATGAACTGTGCACAATAATGTGTGGATGGAATGCTGTGGCTTGAGAAAGTTAATATCGTTCATGACAAAATGCTGGAAAATGTATTAGAAAGCTCAGTTCTGTACAGGGCAGAAGGTGGAACAAATGACCTACTAAGTTTCTCCATTCATTCCTCTTTTTTTCTTCCTCAATCGTTTCAAAAGTCTCTAGGGCTCAAATAACTCAAGAAGAAGAACTCTCTCAAGTGAGGGAAATAGAGTGTTCATAGTAATAGGAAAAAAAAAGAAGAGGAAGTCTGAGCAAAAAATAATATGGAATAGAAACCTAAACTTGGGTGTTGCTTTCTCCCAATATACATATGAACAGCAGAGACTCCTAAAGAGAAGATTAGAGAAAGATTGCCATCTTCTGGAAGGATAAATATCTGCCATTGTTCAGAATACCGAATCTGACATATATTTTTTGAAATCTTAACACATTTCAGGTAGAAATTATTTTTAAATGTGTATTCCTATTTCTAGATATCTAAATTGAGTCTCTCATTTCATCAATATGCATTCATATGACCGTAGCTTTAGAAACCTACCATTCTGGATCTTAATGGACCTCTCAATATAATTAAAATAGAAAATGTTAAAATACAGTCTTCCATTCAGGATTATCAGGAGTAAAATAGACTTTATCCCTTCTTGAGCCTGAAATACTGGATATTTTTATTGAGCCAAGCTTAAGGTGCTCAGGTGTGGAAATACTGACCAATGAAAAAAATTGCAACTCTCTCTTTTAAACAATGTCATCTATAAAGTATGTCTCTGTCAAACAGAGCCTTTTTCTGATCAAAAAAACCCTTGCAATCAGTTTATACAGCACACACACATTCAGTAGTGCTTCCAGTTAGCCTGTTTTACAAATGATTATCTGTCTACATTAGAGGAGCTTATGTAGTGACCAGGATTAAAGTAACTGCACAGCTATCAACCACTCTGCATGAGGGCAAAAGGGGTCAGGAGTCTATGATAGCACTGCCCATGTCAGCTCTGTGAGCCTGGTGCAGGCTACGCTGTCACTAGAGCTATTGCCATACGTGACTCCCAATCCCTCTGCTCTCATGTCACGTCTAGGAGATGAGAGTATACAGACCGCTATTTCCCTCTCTTACCTGCTGCAGAACAGCATGGTATAAATGCTGGTTATTCCAACCAGTAGTAGGAGCTTCATCCACTTGGCATTGAACAAAGCTAAGGGGATCTCGGGGCACAAAGTAAGACAGGTACCTTCAGGCTGCCTTTCCACCTTGCAGTTTGATTTAGTGACTCTAGAGACTCTCTGCCAAGTTCTTCCTTGGGAGAGGTGATATTGTCCATATTACCCTGTTCTGATGCCAAATAAGATGTAAGTATTGTGGGATCTTTAAACCTTTAGGACCAGAGAACAGAGGGAACTTGTGTGATTTTTTTTCTGTCTTTCCTTACTAGCTTCCCAAATTCATCTGATATGATCCTGCTGGAACTGGGATGGAACTGGGATTCCTGGTGAACTTCATGCCTTGATAAAATCTACCATTACGAGGAACACTAAAAAACTGAGCCTGTGCTCTCATCCCTTGAGTATTGGTTGTCTTTGACTCATTACTGTTTCAGAAACCTCTGGCATTGTGGTAATGCCTTGATCACGGTCCATCACTTGGCAGTGGTTCCACTAAGGGTTTCCTTTCTTTTTTTTTCATTAGTATCTCTAGCGCTGATGGGAAGAGTATAAAATCTTCAGTTCTCAGAGCAGATTTGGTTGCATAAACTTCCCCCTCCCTGTTTTTCCTCTCTGCTTTCCATGTCCAAGAAGATATCATAGAACTGGAGGTTAACTGATGCCAAGGGCATTGGTATCTTCTGAGCTAAGGTCTGTTGTCCTCTCAAGTATTGGTCAGAGAGCCACTCACTCCCTGCAATCTTCCAAACAGCCATTGCATGGAGCCATGGCTGGGATCTTTTTGTGCTGTATTGGAACTTTTTGCTCCGTGAATACAGGCTACTGTTTTACTCTTAATCCCAGTCCACAGCACCAATCTCTTCCTATATAATCTCCCAGAACAGCTGTGCTGTGATTGCATTGTGGATTATAAAATGACCATTTTCCACAAAACAGCTGCTGGAAGGATAGCATTTAATAATCATTGGGTGGGGGGTGGGCAAGGGAGGAAGGGAGGAGACAAGAAAGGAGTTTTGAAGCAATTTGGTTTCTTGGAAGAGATGAATGAAATAGAGAGAAGGCAAAGTCTGAATCCAGTTTCTGCATTACTCACCTAAATTAACAAGACTTCAAGGACCTGCTGGCAAGGTAATCATTTTTTTGTTGGGGGAAAGGGTCTTTCTACATTAACACTGGCAGTTCAGTCATTGTCAGTATGTACCTTGTTTTTATTCAGGGAAACTTTTCTGAAAATGTTCTCATGATGTCATAGTTCAGATTTACTTTCCATTCCCCTTTTCCTCTTTATTTTGGATCCAATTCTTTCTTCTTTTTGTTTCTCTTTTTTTGCCTTCTTCATATTTTTTTTCTGAAATGATGTCCATTTTGAACTAGTATCACAAATCAACTAGAGAGAAAATTTTTTCCATTACTGAAAATTTAATTATGACAATAATGGGTGGAAGCGTTTTTTGAAATAAAAATATGAGTTACCCAAAACATTTGGCAGAAAATCTTACAATCCAGTATTGATGAAAAAGAAGAAAAAAAAAATGTGTGCAGAGGGTTTCTATTTTGAGCCAAAAAGACCAACTTTTTGAAGAAAAGCAATTTTATATATAATATCCTTTTTAATTGTAAGCCTGATTTTCCCCTTGAAAAAGTGTTAATGAAGGATTTGCCACCTAGCTTTGCCAGGATCCTTTATGTAATAGTGTGTTCCTAAGAAATATTTGCTTTATGGAGATTGTAGTGTCCTGCTTTCAAATTGTGGAACTCATTAGCTGTGGTAGCATTAAGACTACCATCTCCAGTGTCCTGCTATGGGAGCAATGCTGAGAATAAGAAATACACTGAAGAAGAGACAAATGAAACCAGAACACTAGAGAATTTAGGGCATCTTCGGGAGCGGACTGTTTTCTTTCCTCTGCTCAGATTGTTCTGGATCAGGCACTTTTTTTTTTTTTTTTTTTTTAATGTAATGAGATGCTAATCAAATCCTGTTCCCCAAGCTTCGAGCTTCTGCACGATCTTCGTTGATCATATTTCTGAGCTTGCTGCTTAACAGAGCAAATGCTTCTTAACTACATCACTTTTTTTCTGTATCCTCTTAGCTTGTTCCAAACAATGCCATGTTCAGTCTAGTATCATTTATTTATAGCAGTGTCCACATTATGCTGGGCCTTTCTCACACTTTCAACGTCGGGTGAGTCAACAGGAGTTATGTCGAGGGACCAACAGCCTGCAGTGTATGTGCAAACTGAATCTATTCATGGCCAAGTAGATTTTGAGAGTCATAAATAGGAAAGGGTGGGTGTATCTGGATGAAATTGTGCCAAACATAGCGAGTGCCATGTGGGAAGAGGCTTGCGTTGATAATATGAAAGTTGATGTGTGGGAAGATGACATCTAATCAATCTATGGAGTGATAAGAGGGTTCTCAGAAGTCAGTGCAGGGTTTTGCAGGAACCTTAAAATTTTAAGCTTCCCTTTGAGTGAAAAAGGCCACGGGAACTTAGTACACAAATTGCTTTTAGAATTACTTTCTTAGATGAGATGAAACTGGAAAGACTCTCTTTGAGAATGTTTGCACTTAAAAAAATCCCCTTGACGCTTTGTGTGAGAACACAGACACTGTCATCTGACCACACTGCAAAACTGCTAATGTGCAGAGCAGAACTTGCTCAGATGAGAGATGCTGCTTTGTGGTTTGAACTCAAGCTGACAGGTCTAGGTAGGTGGGTGCCCCTCTTGACCAGGTCGCTAGTTTGATGTGGAATCTTCAGAAGTCCTGGAATGATTGCTGACTTGCTTTTTCCACTAGGAAATCTATACACTACCAGCCTCTCCAGCTGTGCTGGGAAATTGTTTCGGGACACCTGATAATAGGAAATCTCATGTAGTTAGCAAAGTATTTGTGGCCCACCTAATGACAATGCATGGTGTTTTAGGGAGGTTGATTAACATTTTTCTGTGCCATCTCTGAGACAGAGTGAATGTGGTTGTGACTTTAATGCTGCTCATATGCTAACATACCCCAGTGCACTCAGCCCTAGAGGTATGAGGGGTAACTGCTCAACCTTTTCTTCTGTACAGGTGATCAATGTATTTTGAAGTGGTTGAAGCTGAGCTACTTTTCCATAATCCTGGCTTTCAGAAAATGGATTTTCCTTGCAGGATATGATGCTAGAGAGTTATGAAAGGGGAGAAGATTTCTAGATTTCTCCGTCACATATCCCCTCCCCACAGGTGCCCACCGGGAAGCACTGGGACACTCGTGGCTGGTGTGAAAGTCTCTCCTGTTTGTTTGTTGCAGATGGAGTTGCTGAAGGGGTTGCTCTGGCGTCGTGCTTTCCTGGCAGTCACGCTGAACCTGTTGGCTCTCAGCCTTTCCACTACTGCCTTACTTGGCAGCTACTGGTGTACCGGGACTCAGAAGGTGCCCAAGCCTTTGTGTGGGACGAATAAAGACACCAAGTGTATCGGCGTCCACGTGTCGCCTGATGCCGGGGCTAGCAATTCTTCATCCCAGGACGTGGTTCACTACGGCTGGGAGACGGGGGATGACCGCTTTGCCTTCAGATACTTCCACACGGGCATGTGGCTTTCCTGTGAAGAAAGCATGGAAGGGCCAGGTAGTATTTTGCTCAAACAGCTCCTGCTTTCCGTGTTTTTACTTCACAAGAATTTGGGAATGAAAAGCAGGAGGCTGACAAGACTTAGGAGAAAAGCCTTCTTTATATTCCTAGATGGCATTTGCCTTGCACACTGCCAGGGTCATTATATTCAGTCCTTCATTGGGAAGGATCATTATAGATGTGGCAAGGGAGTATGGTTGTTCCTGGTGCCTGGAATAGGCACATATTGCCTGGAATGGGAACTGTGGTATACAGAGGATGGTGATGGCAGTAACAAAGTTACTCATCTGCTCATCCTGATATGACCTGGAGTGAATCTCCTTTGCCTTTCCCCATGCTTCCATCCATCCATAGAGCTCACTTCCTGCTCTACAGGGCACATCTCCGTATGCCTCCTGAGAAGTCAAACAGGGTGCTTTGATTCAGTGCTGCCAACTCATAGTTGTCTCTGTGAGAGCTGCAGTGTTGTTTGTAAATCCAAAACTAAACTAAGGAGATGTGGAAATTGAGCAGGTGTTGGGATTTTCAAGAGAGAAAGAGATAGGGAGGGAGGGAGGGAGGGAGGGAGGGAGGGAGGGAGGGAGGGAGGGAGGGAGGGAAGGAA